>PVIA01011800.1:0-41986 GCA_004024845.1 Tonatia bakeri
GCCCCCCCCCCCCGCCCCCCGCCACGACCCGGGCTGCTTCTGAGAAGGATCGTGAGCCCGGTGACACAGCCATCCATGCCTCGGGTGACAGTGACACCAGCCAGAGCCTGTCCTCAGTGCCAACCCGCAGGACCCGCGGGGCAGAGTGGGCATCAGGGTGGGAGCGCAGAGAGGAAGCCCGGAACTCGCTTCCAAGTGGGATGGGGACCGCGGCACAGGGGCAGCCCGCCTTCCTACATGGTGTGGAGCTCACACTTGCTCCCTGCCACCCACCCGCCACGCAGTTGCCTGTGTGCGTCCCACTCAGATGGCGGCACCATAAATTCAGACACTGTGATAACTGGGCCAGGAGGCTGGGGGGACGTAAGGTGGGGTCGCGGCTACGGAAAACGGTCCCGGGCTCCCCAGGTGACCCAAAGTGGCGTCACCCTAGGACCCATTGGTCCCACTCCTAGGATCCGCCCAAGAGAGGGGAAGCACACGCGCATGCTCACAGCATCCTAGGCGGGACCGCCCAGTTGTCCACCCAGCCCCGAACGCAACTGCGGCGCGGACACCCCAGGACGTGCAGGAGCCTCGAAAGCGCTGCGCTGCGTGTGAGATCCCGAACGCAGAGGACCCCGTCACTAGGACGCCCCCTCTGCACGGTGTGCGGAGCAGGGAAGTCTGTGGAGACCGAAAGTGACCAGCGGTTGCCAGGGGCTGGGGACTGGAGAGGCGATGGCTGGCAACAGCTAAGGGCACGGGATTCTTTCTGGGGTGATGTAAGGTCCTGAAAGTGCTGTGGCGGTGGCTGCGGGTCTCCGAACCCCGAAAATGTGACTTGTGTGCTTCAAAGGGTGAGTGTTCAGGGTACATCTCAATAAGCTGTTTTAAAAATAGGCACCTCAGATCCCTCCCTGCAGACTGAAGCCCAAAGCCCCTGCGGGCCTGTCCATTGCCCATGGGGGCTCTGGGGTGTTTGCAGGCTGGGCTTTCATGGGTGGCCCTGCTGTAAAACCCCTGGTGCCGGTCTTCTGGGAACGTGTACAGGCACTTGCGTGGACAAGTCCCTGGGAGCAGGAGTGGTGAGTCACAAGTTGTGGGCACCTGCCATGCGCGCCTCCGAAGCTGGTCCCAAAGTTGGGCTTTGGTGACCTTCTCCAAGGCTGTCTGGGCTCTTCTTTGCTCTTTGCATTTCCATGTGCATTTCGGAATCAACTTGTCAGTTTCCATGAAAACAGGTTTTGGGGCTGATAGCGGCTGCAGTGGCTATGAAGGTAGAAGTCTGGAGAGCTGACACCTTCGAGATGGGGCGTCTTCTGTTCTGAGCACTTGGAATATCCTCTTGTGCACAGAGCGGGCCATGAGTTTCTCTCTCCACTGACCTGTGCTTTTCCTCGTTCAGGTCTGGCCTGTTTGCTGTTAGATGCCCCCCTGGGTGCTGGCCGATGTCCTGATGCTCTGCAAACAGTATCACTAAAAACTTTTTTTAAATAGACAAAAGGTTTGGGACTTGCATATAGAAATATAATTGATTTTTCTGTATTAGCTGTTTATCTGATAACCATCCTGAATTCTTTACTAATCTAACCCACTTATCTGAAGGTTTGCCACGCACTGAACTGCGTGCCCTTCAAATTCATATGCTGAAGCCCTAGCCCCCAGTGTGAGGGTCTTTGAGGCCAGGCTCTCAGGAGGTGGTTAAGGTTGAATGAGGCCATGAGGGTGGGTGCTGATTTAACAGGACTGGGCCCTTGAAAGAAGAGGAGGAGCCATCTGTCTCCCCCTGCCACCTACAAGCCTGCAGGACAGAGGTCACCTGCAGCCCAGCCACACGGGCAGCTAGATCTTGGACAGAACTGCAGGAAAGGAACGTCACTGGCCTAAGGGGCCCTCTGTGGAATTCTGTTGAGGCTCCTGAGCTGGTAGGGACAAGATTCTTTGCATTTCTACATTCCAAACCTTCTGTCTGGAAATAATTATTTTAATTCTTCTCAGGTCCTATTTCTGTTGCTTCTTTTTCTTGCCTCCTGGCCCAGGCCAAGTCTGCCCAGCACACGGCCTAGAGGCAGACACACAAGGTGCGGACACACCTTGCCCTCATTCCCGTCACAGGACAAAGGCCGAGCATTCCTACTGTTTCCCTGTGCACTTGCCCATGCGAGAGACGTCTGAACTGGCAGAGTTTTTATGAATTTATTTGAGCCAAGGTAACAACAGTTGTTGAGAAGCAAAATTTCAACGGATTGAGAAAACACTCCTGAGAGTTGGAGTTTTGCACCTTATTTTATACATTAGAACCAAAGGGTTAGAGTCACAGGAATCCATGGGTGATAGATTAGGGGACAGGAGAAAGCAAAGCGGGGGACTCTCTGGGATTAGATAAAAAGCAAAATGAAGAGGCATATCCTTCTTCTATATTGGTGGGGACAGGCTAGTTAACACAGCCCGTGCAGATGGTGTGGGGAGGGGAGGAGACAGGATGCCAGGGAAGGCTCTGGGCTCTGGAGCAGGCAGGTGAGCCCTGAGGGGTTGGAAAAGGAGATCCGGCTGACTTTTCAAAGGTATGTTCTCCTAGATCTGAAAGAGGACTGATAGGCTCAGTTAAGGTAAAAACTGACCTTTGTCAAGGAAGCTACTGGCCTAGGACGTGACTACCTGCCATGACCTGCTTACAGTTGGGAATTTTTCTGTTCAGACCATCCTACGTGGCTAGTTTGGTCTCTGAGTTTGTCAGGCCGGCCCATGCTGGCCTCTCTGGGCTTGTCATATTTTGTGTGTGGCCCATTTTCATCCACACATTCTAGCATTTCCTACAACTTTTTGTAAACACACTTTACTGAATTGAAGGGTGTTGCCTTGCTGCGCAGTAAAGAAGTGATTTCCCGCCCAAGGACAATGTGGTGCAAGCCCTTGGGGTCCTGAGAGGTGATATTGAAGTGCCTGGGGCTCCCTGCCTGCTAGCAGTGTCTGTTCGCCAGGGTGCAGGGCCCACACCACACAGTCTAAGATGTGATTTGTGGGGAGCCCAGGTCATCCAGGGTGGAAGCCCATCCTTGGAGCCTGCCTGGACCTGCCCCATGTGCCTCTCCCCTGTCTGACTTTAATCTCGTTGCTTTCATGGTCATGAACCGTGACGGTGTGTGTCTCTTTTCAGCAAGCTCTGTGGGCCCTTCCCCTGAACTTTTGACACCTACTGGCTTTGGTGACTCCTCTGCTCGCAATGGGCATCTGCAGTGAGCGTGCCTTTGCCAACTGGTCCTCACGTGGAACCTGTGTGTTTGGCTTCCTAACTTGTGTTACAAATGTGTGTTGAATTTTATCGGGTGAATCAGTCTCTGCCACCCACTGAGCTTTTCCAGTGTTTGCTCCCTGGTTTTATGACTTCAATGAATTCTGTTGGTTGGTTGAAATAGGAAACTGCCCACCCGTTCCTGGGATGAACCCAATTGGTGTGAGGTGTTCTCTTTTTTATGTCACTAGGTTTGATGTGCTAGGGTTTTGTATGGAATTTTAAAGTCTGGCCGTGAGAGGGGCGAGCCTGTAGCTTTTCCTTCCTGTCACCTTCCAAGGGGTTCACTCCAGGCTCTGTAGGCCTTTGAGAACTAGCTGAGGTGAGTTCTTCCTGCGCCCTCCGTGGGCTCTGGGTACAGTGAACGCTGTTGCTCCTGTTTGAGTCTTTTCTAACAGATTCCAGTTCTCCTTGTCATTAAGTTTCTTGACCACAACAGTTACTATTTCTAAAAAATTGGGGCCACCCCGAGTCTATTTCTGTTATATGGGTCTTTTTTCCCCTTACTGTTATTTTTTTGGACATTTTTGTTCTTGTGTCCTGGTATGCCTGTTAAATTTTCAATTTTATGCCAGACACTGTGGGTGAGAAACAATGCTCGCTCTGGAAGAAACCGCCTCTTTGGTGTTGCAGGTCTGACAGCTTGCGCCGCTGCCCTCTGCCCACGTGGTTCTGACCTGCTTCCCACCAGCTCAAGGGCGTTTTCTCCTCTATTCCGAGTTGTGTTAACATCCTTCTTCCAGTCTCCTCTAGCTTGTTGATCTTGTCTTTATTTACCGAATATTGTGTATTAAAGAATTTAATCTTTTGTGTGGCATATGCTTGGGAACACACGCACCTTTTACACCTGTATGTCCTCACATTTGTCACAGTGGTTGTCTTTCACCCCAGGACTGCGACCTAATTGGACCTTCCACCCAGCCCCGCCCCCCCTATCCTCAACGGTGAGCCTTTTGAAGCCATCTCAGAACCGCACCTCTGCCCGGCAGCCCTGCGGGGGTCGGCCTCTTGGGAAGAGGAGCCCAGGTCCCCACCTCGCTTAGACTGCGTCAGGCACTGTCCTGCCCCACCTTTCCCAGCCGACGCCCCTCGGCCCCCAATTCTCTTCCTTCCGTTCCTGGGGTGTCTCCTCGAAGCCGGCATGATCATGTCCTCAGCCCCCAGCACAGGACACAGGACAATCCTCACCATCACTGAGAAATGTTACTTGCATTAATGCATTCAGGATTTTCTATCCTATTTAAGGCCTTTTCCACTAAGAAATTTAAAGGAAAAAAAAAAACACCTTCCCCACTTTTCACTTTTACTGGTTCCATGTAAACTCGGAGGCCTCCCTTGGTGACCCGGGCTGTCCAGGAGGTTGCTGCTGTCCTGCTCCGCCCCCGCCTCCTCCCCGCCCCTCCTTCAGGCCCCGCCCCTAGCTTCCTTCTGCCCCAGCCTGGTCTTCCCCGTCCCGCCCCCAGGTGGCCCGCGCAGGCGCACTCGGGAAGCGCGCGGAGACCTGGGAGCTGTGTGGGGCGGGGCAGTGGAGCGCGCGGGCCCAACGGCCAACGCGGCCGCGCGGGAACTAGAGAGGCAGGCCCCGCCCCTGGTTTGAACCGGAGGCCCCGCCTCCGAGCTCAGCCAATCCGCGGGCGGGGCGGTGTGCGCCCGGCGACCCTTTGTGGTAGATGAGCGGCCCCGCCCCGGCCCCGCCTCTCCCTCGGCTGCGGGCAGTGGCGTGGACGGCGGGCGGCCAGGTGAGCGTTGGGTTCCGGCTCTCGGTTCCTCCGCGTCGGCGGCCCTCGTCGCCTTGGGCACTTTGGGGACTGCGGGGCGGCGGGGCGGCCTGGGGTCTGGGACAGAGGGAAGTCGACACGGGGGCGACCCGAGGGTCCGGGGGGTCGGGGGACTGGGGCGCGGCAGGCGGGCCCTCAGTGGAGGGGCGCGACCCTGTGGCCCCCGCCTGCCTGTCCGGTCGTATGCCTCCTGGATTCCCGCCGGTGTTGCCACAGCCTCGATTTTCGCTGTCCCGCGCCCTCTTAATCCCGAGCCAGAGCTCCTGCGTGGCCTTAACCCAGCCCGGGGCTCTTGTAGATCCGAGGAGCACTTAAAATGGGTGGGTGGGTGGCTCGTGCTGTGCCGGCCTCCGCAGCCGAGCCCCCATCCTCCCTTCTCCCTGCGACTTGGGAAAGGTCAGTTCCGGCCCCTCCTCCAGGTCCCCAGGAGACGCTCCTGCAAGCCCTGCGGGGACTCCGGGCAGGCTCTTGTCCAGCTGACTTAGACGTGTGGCTCTGACTAGAGGGCCCGTGGCTGCCCCACCTCGTCTGTCACTCATCCACTCACCCATCCCCCCTCCCACCCGTCCACCCATCCAGTCACCCACCCTTCCTCTTACCCATACACCTGCCCTTCCACACACCTGTGGTGCTCTATCATTGGCTGTGATTCTAGGTTTCCTTCATAATCTGCAGTCCTTGCAAAATGCGGAGTGGGTTGTGGATGTCAGCAATGGAACACTTGAGTTTCATCTTAGGTCCTTCTAGCAAAACGCGGTTTTGCTGGTGATGTAATGCCCCCCTTAGCAGCCCAGCCAGAGTCACCTTTCTCTGGGGCTGGGGAGAGCAGAGCGGCCCCCTGTAGTGTTCAGTTTGCTTTCTTCCCCTTTGTTTCTTGGTTTTAACTACTTTGTAGCGGAATACCAAGGATATTTGGTGACTGTTCCCCTGCGCCAAACTGCACTATGTCTGATTTCCCTCTTGGCTGGTCAGGGAGGGCCTGAGCAAATGATGCCGGCCTCGGTGGTCTAAAGCTGGCACTCTGCCCCACTTCCTGTGCCACTTCCCTTACGCTTCCCAGTCCAGTGGACACTGGCCAGGGGGGGGTGGGGCGGGCGGGACAGTCCTGGACCCGGGCTGGTGAGGGAGCTGTTTGCAATGGGTTCCTGGTGCTGCCTCGCTAGCCGACACAGTCAACCAGTGGGGGCGTGGAGCTGTGACTCAGAAAAGTACCAGGAACTCGCTTCCACAACTTGGAGGACAGCTCAGCTCCACATTTGCAAAAGCTCATTGTCCCCAAACTAGGATGCCCAGGAAAAGGGTGCCCCAGGTAACAACTGGCTGGGAGAGCTGTGGTCTGAGTAGCGAGCGGGCTTCTGGCTGCGTTTCTTCGGCCAGTGCCTGTGTGCTGCTTGCTCCGCGCAGGACCCTGTCCACTGTTCTTTTAGAATGAGCTGAGAAAAATGCTGAGGGCACTTACTGTCAGCTTCCTGCACTCAGCTGCTTTGTGTTCAAGTTTTGCCGTGTTTTCACATTAAAGTTGAAATTCAAAACGAAATGTCGGTGACAACCTCTGCAGGTTTTAGCTGGAAGAGGGCACGGCGGTCCCTTCGCCTTGCTATTGGAACGAGTTTCCAGGCAAAGAGAGTCTGTGTATTTCATTCCAGGTCACAGAAGTGCCTGATGTTTGCTTTGTAGAAGCAGCTTGTGAGAAATGTCAGACCCGAGCGGCTGGAGACCCACCCCACCCCACCCCACCCCCCAACTTGGACGACGGCAGTCTCGGTTGCCCGCTGCTCTCTGATGGCTGATGACGCATTTCACAGCAGACCTGATCATGTGACAAACTGGGAATGTTGAGTTGCCTTAAAAACCTGAGGCTCACAGGGTGCCTGGTGGGGACGAAGGTCCTGGGAAGCAGCCGGGTCAGAGCCCACCCCGTCCAACTGCTCAGAATCGGGGGTCTGCGCCTCCTCCAGCCCCACCCCTGCGGGGTTGTACCGTGGGCCTGAGTGCGCTCTGCCTGGGCGGTGCTCTGGGTGAGCCCGGTGGCTCCGCCCCCCCCCCCCTTTTCTCTGACGGGTCAGCGCGTGGTCTGGAGGTTGCCTAAGGGCAGTGCTGTTGACCCGGGAGGTTCCAAGTAGAAGTCTGGCATTTACTAGATGCTCAGCAGGACCTGGCCAGCGCCTTTGGAGAAAATGGAGGTGGGCGATGCCTAACATTGTGTTTGTAACTTTCCGCCAGCTGGGGCTCTGCAGGCGAGCCACCTCGGAGCTAGGGGCCCGAACACCCCTTGCTGGGCGGACGGGTGCGGAGCCCTGCGAGGGCTCTGCACCGGCACCTGCCAACTCCCCAGACATGGGTGTGTGAGGAGGGCGGTCCTCCCAGGCCCCCTTCCGGACTCAGCCTGACCCCATTACCGGAAGGCGGGCTCTGGCAACCGCGCGCACTCGCGCTTATGGGGTTGGACGGCTGAGTAGTCGGTCGGTGGCACTTTCTTGCTGACTTGACAACCAAGCAGCTGCTGAGGGTACGCGGTGTTTGGGAGGAGAGTGGGGGAGCGACCAAGCATGCCCTCATCCCGTGTCCGGCCTGGAGCCCGGGTGTGCGGTGCAGCCAGGTCTGCAGGGTGTTGGGAAAAGGCAGGCTCCACCCAAGTCCCTGTTCCTCAGCCCGTGTGGGGCCCTGAACCGCACAGATGCTGGCGTGCAGCTCCTGGGGCTGAGCCAGGTCGCAGGGCCTGTCACACCCTTGGGTCAGCTGCCCTTTCGCACAGGTCATGTGGAGTCCTGTGGCGCCTACATTTGTTCTTGCTTTTTTACTGAGCGCATTTACAGGTTCGTCTCGACGTCTGTCTAGTGATGGCTGAGTTTGCTGCAGGATCAAAATAGAGCACTGTTTACCCCCGCCCTCTGGTGGGAAACAGGCAGATGGAAGAGGTCCATGGAGCTCTGGGAAGGGGCTGTGGGAGCACAGGGGGGCACCTGTGGCACTGGGATAATCCTAAAGGGCGTTCGGTGCAGAAGAACCTGACCAAGGTGAGTGGTCCACCTTCTCCTGCAGCGGCCAGATCTGTTCACCGTGTGCTGTCGCGCCTCCCTCCGTCCACGGTGGTGCTCCAGGGGCCAGGGCTGGGACTCCCGAGGGTCCTGTAGGGGGGTAAGTGGTGAGCGGAGGAGCACCCTACGTCAGGGTCCCGGGACCATGTTTCTGTGTTGGGCAGCTGACAAGGACAGTGGTCAACAAAGAGAGCAGAACCTGTGGTGAGGTCAGTGCCACAGGCCAGAAGGTGCTTAGAGACGGTGCAGGTGGGAGCCTGGGAGACTTGGGCCTTGTACTGCACTTTCTGATCCCCTTCCTGGGGTCACAGCCAGGACGGCCAGGGGAAGGGCGGAGGAAGGGAAGGCGGCTTACTGGGGACTGCCCTGCAGTCCCCACAACTGCTTGGGCCAGACCAAGTCAGGGAGGGGAGTATTTCCTGATGGGAAGGGGGCTCAGCACATTGGGGGCCTGTGGAAGTGGTGGCCCGCGTGAGTGCTGGGGGGCGCCTGGCTTTCCATGGCGGGTGTGGGGGCGTGTGGTTGCTGTAGAGGGAGTGGTTGGCTTCCGGGCTGCTGCCTGTGACAGAGGTCTGACTCCCTGCAGGTCTGCCCAGGTGCACAGCCCCTCATGGCTCCCTGATCTGTGGAGACCCTCAGGTCTGCTAGGGAGCGAGGGACTAAGGCTGTTGCAATGAATTTGGTCGGGACCCTGGGTGAAATCGGTTGTTGGGAGGAGTTGGAGTCCTAGGTTTTGTCAGAAACACCACTCACAGCAAAAAGGAGCAGTGACTCACTGCAGAAGAGCAAGTGGAAGTTCGTCTTTCTCCTCCACCAAGGATGGCTTTTTAGGGTTCAGCACCATCTCACACTCTCAGGATGCAGGCGGGACTGACGCAAGTTTGCAGTAGTTGGTGTGGAAGGTCACGCAGCAAATCGACAGTAGCAAGCGCAGACTGCTTCGTGCGCCCACCACTGGGAGCCTGCTTTGCCCACCCTGTACTTAGCAGTGCTGAGCTGGCGACTTTCAGACAAGTGCTGTGAAAGCTGAATTTGCTAAGACAGAAAACTTGAGCCTCTGTCACCAGAAGCAGTTGGAACATTTTCGTGTGTTTTGGTGGCAATGCGAACTTCCGGGCAGGCAGTCTGCGCTGGTGTGCAGGGGCGCTTGGGCAGAGGTGGCCGGCGGTGTCGGCGTGTTGGCCAGTTAGACTTGCCTGCTGCTCTGGGGAAATTCGTATTGTAGGGGAAGAAGCTGGAGTTGTTTTTTTAAATTTTTTATTTCCAAATAATTATCAATCCACAGAAAGTGGCAAAGAAATATCCGGAATGTCACCCTTCCCGCGTTGGCCACAGCGCTGAACCACATGGCATGTGTGTGGTGTGCACGCAGGAGGTTCTGTGTCCTTAGCCTGGCCGCTGCCGTGCAGTCCTGTCCACGCCTGGCCCACTGCGCCCAGAAGGTCCCAGCGATGGGGTTGGTGAGCACCGCGGTTCCTCTGAGGGCCGTGCAGGTGCTTGGTGCCCTGGCCCCGCAGGGCGGGGGTGGGGTGGGCCCTGAGCACAGCTGGTACAGGGTTTCGCATGCACGCTGGTTTTCACTCCTGGGGAGCAACGCCCCAGGCCACTTAGTTTTTGACAATGTCACATACATGGGAGGTGAGCCTTTTTCTGTCTGAGAATGGGGCGGGCAGGCGCAAAGCTCCTGGGAAAGGCAGGCCTCGGCCAGTCCCCACTCCACTGCGGCCGCTCACCCCGCCCCCTCCAGCACCATCCATGGGGGCCAGAGGATTGGTGTTTTTACAAAGGAAATACAAAAATGCAAAAATTTGTATATTAAAGATTATAACCGTCTTTATGAATATCTTGAATGATTTATTTGAAACAAAAATGTTTAGCTACTTTACACACCTGAGAAGGGAGAAACAGTGCAGCCAGGAGGGAGGCCTGGCTTTCCTAGAAAGGGCGGCATTGGCCCAGAGGCCCTGCCCCTTGGATGAGCAGCGCTCGGGGTGCAGGTCCTCCTGTCTCCGCTTCTCCAGGCAGATCAGTGGCGGGCAGCCCTGAGCATCCAGGACCCGCAGCCTGTCGGTCAGGGGTCCTTGCAGCATGACGCGGTCGGGTGGTCCCTGGCCCTACTGGGCTGGTAGTCGTTTTGCTTCCCAAACCCTGCCCCTCCGGCACCAGTCCTGGGGCTGTGATGAAGGTTCTGGGCCCAGTTCCTCAGAACCTCTTCCTCCCGTTTTCAGTCCACTTGTCTTTGCGGATGGAGACCTCGTGCTCAGTTAGAGGCGGGTGTGGTTCGTCCCACTTTCAGTCCGAGGGGCTGTGTGTGAACAAAGGACGCGCACCGGCGACCCGCATTCCCACCGCTTCTCCGAGGCCTGGTCTGGGAGGGGCTCGGACAGCGCTAAAGGGCGTATTCCTCTGTCTCCGCAGGACACGATGTTCGCCCGAGGGTTGAAGAGAAAGTGCTGGGACAGCGAGGAGGACGTGGAGGGCGCCCTGGCCACACCATCCTACAGCCTGCAGCGGCAGTCGCTCCTGGACATGTCCCTGGTCAAGCTGCAACTGTGCCACACGCTGGTTGAGCCCAACCTCTGCCGCTCGGTCCTCATCGCCAACACGGTCCGGCAGATTCAGGAAGAGATGACCCAGGATGGGGCCTGGCGGCTCCCAGCGCCCCCAGCGGTGGGGCGGGGGCCGCTAGACCACCTCGTCTCCACGGAAATCCTGTGCCGCGCAGCTTGGGAGCAGCAGGGGCAGCGCCCTTTGCCCGACTTGCCCTCGGAGCTGCCTGGGGCCCTGGGTGCCCCGGCTCCCGGGAGCGCGCAGAGCTGCATCTGGGAGGCGGATAGCTCCCGCGGACATCGAGGGAGCTTTCCGAAGTCGCTGGATCAGATATTCGAGACCCTGGAGAGCAGAGCCCCCAGCCCAGTGGAAGGGCTGTTTGCGGATGCAGACGGCCCCTACTACGACCTGGATGCTGTGCTGACAGGCGTGGTGGGCGGCAAGTCGGGCCCCGGTGGCGGGGATGGGCTCCAGGCCTTGGCCCCTGCAGGCGCCCTGCCCCCCAGCGCCAGCTGCAAGCGGGACCTGGGTGAGCTGGATCACGTGGTAGAGATCCTAGTGGAGACCTGAGCCTGCTGCGCAGGCGTGGGGCCATGGCTGTCCCCGAGTGTCCTCGGGCCACCAGACCAGCCCTGCTGCCTGGTGATTATAAGAATGTGCAGGAACAGAGCCATTTCCTGCAGGCTGGTCACCCTGGGGCCAGCCCGGCTCCCTCTGCTCGGAGCCCCACAGCTCCGTGGAGGACACCCCGGCTGCCTGAGCCTCCTTCAACGTTAGCTAGGTGAATTTTTTTTAAATTAAGTTTTATATGTGTCGGGCAATATTTTGGCTTAAGATATATTTTTTAAACTTTTTATACTTTTATCTCTTTACACTTTTTCAGCTATTTTCTTAAAAATATATTTTTTCTATAAACATCCTCTGCTGCTAATTAGAAACATTTATCACCTGAACACTGGCAGTTGGCGTGTCTGATTGTGTAAGGTTTGCTCCTCCTCCCGATGGCCACACCCCGAGTGCCGAGTGTGGCCAACCTCTCGCTGTGAGCTGAGGGGCAGCGCGGTCCAGAGTGGTGGCCGGACCTGCTGCAGGCGCCTCGCCTGCCTTCGTCCCTGATGGTGCGACTCGTAGCTGGTTAGGGATTAATTTATGGCTATTTATGCGTGAGTGTCAGTGGGCGAAGGTCAGATACCTGCCTGGTGCCCTGAGGACCAGCCCACACCCGCTCCTATGAACTGGTGCTGGGATAAAAGAGGTGGGGACACAGGTGCTGGTGGCCCCTCAACCCAGAGGGGGACTGATGGTGGGGTTGGGGGGCACCTGGCCCTGGTGACTCCGCAATACCAACACCTCGTCATCGTCATCTCCAGCTCACACGGGAGGCTGCTCTCCCCACGGGCCCCCCATCTCTTCTGTCCTCCCTCCCGCCCTCACCAGAGAAGGCCCTTTCCTTTGCACATGTGCCCCACATGTCATTAAAAACCGTTCAGCACGCCGGGAGAAGTGTGACTTGTCTACCACGCCGTCCTTGAGGGGCTTTTTCCTGGTTCTGCTCAGGGCCTTTGTGCAGCTGGGGAAGCGGCCAGTGGGGCCACACGGGGACCTGAGGAAGAGGGGTACACCCCTGGAGTTGGGTGCCGGAAGGAACTGGTTGAAGGTTGGGTGGTGGGGCCTTGCGGGGCTCGAAAAGTGACTGCAGGGATGTGTGGGGTAGGGTGTGGCACTCAGCATCCAGGGTTCCTCCCTTCGGATTTTGAAATTGTCCTTCCTAGTGGAAAATAGGTTAAAGGGTATGGGTCTTAGAAGCAATGAACTTAAACAAGTATTTTGTGTCCTTTATACATTTCGTGTTTCAGACACGCGTTCGGTTTTAGAGTAGCTGTGGAGTCGACTGGCCAGCCTTCGAAGTACAAAACCTGCAGAGAACAGGCAGGGAGGGCCAGGCAGGCCTGGGGGTTCTCGTGGCTCCAGGGTCCCCACTCGGCTGACATGGCTGAGCTCCAGCGTGCCTTCCTGCCCTGGCAGTACCTCTCCCTGCCTTTGCTCTCCTGATCTGTTCTTAGCCACCCAGCTCAGTTCGGGGCCCTGACGGTGGGGATGCTTCTCCAGGGAGGAAGGGGCCGTGGCCAGCTGCCGAGATGGGACGGAACGGACAGGACACAGGCCCTTGGGGGCTCCTGTGGGCACGTGGCCGTGGGCTCCTGGGCAGGGCCACTGTGCCCCTGCGGCCTCGCCCTGCCCCATGGTCAAGTGTGCGGGCTGAGCTGTGCACAGCGCCGGGCTCTGGGGCCCCGGGCACAGCACGTCACCCTTCTGCTCGCTTCCCAGCACAACTGAGCTGCTGCTGGTTCTCGGCTGGGAAGGACTTGGAGTCTGCCTGCCCTCAGGCTGGCAGTGGGGAGGGAGGGGACGTGGGGCTTGGGTGGGTGAAGCCCACAGCCAGGAAAGGAAATTCTGGGGGCTCACAGCCTGGGAAGTGGCTGCCCACTCTGAATGTCTTTGATGCACACCTTCCACACCAATGGGAAACAGTGGAGACGTGTGAGGAAGGACCTCAAGTATTTTCCATTGGAATCTGAGATCCACTGGTGTCGACTTTCTAATTCTTTCTCTTCTAACTCATCCTTCTCCTTGTGTTTTTGTTTGTAGTTTTGAATTATTTGCGGGGAAAAAACCCAAATGTATCCCCTGCAGCTGTGTCCCCTCCCCCCACAGGGAAGTGGAGGCCCAGCAATGTCACGTATTTGCTGCTCCAGGTTGGGGCCAGGCGGGCATGCGCCCCCGGCCACGGGGTCCAGAGCAGCGTGCTCCCGTGGCCTTCTCCCTGGGGGTCCATACACCTGGGGGGCTCCCTCCAGCTGCCCCTGCTGACCCCAGCTTTCTGTGCAGAGCTGGAGGATGGCCCTCAAGACTCTGGTCTGCACATGTCTTCACACATGGCCACCCTGGCCTCTCCTACACCCCCCTGGGATGAGGAGTGGTCGGGGGCCTCTTCCTTTGCTTAACTCAGTTACTTAGGTTTCTTTGTTTTCCAGCTCTGGACTGTTTTAAACCACGATTTTGTGGCTAATTGGGCCTGACGTGGTCAAGGAGAAAGACCACTTCTGCGACCTGTGCGTCTGAATCAACCAGTGGACACTCAGTGTGCAGGCCCCTCCCGGGTCAGAAGCCCCCTCCTGGAGCTGACCGGCTAGGCCTCAGACTGGGCTCTGCTTGGACGGGGAGGGAGGGGGCTGGTGGGTGGCAGTACAGTTCACTGAAAGGGCCACTTGCAGGGGCGGCACTTAGTGGGGCAGCATTCAGATTCTGACACTGGGCTGAATGGGGATCCCCTGGGAGGGGTGCGGGCGGTGCTGTGGAGACGGGTCAAGTGCTGGCACCCCAGGAAGAACCTGCGTGTGGGGGAAGGCAGGACACATCTGTCCCCCTCGGCCCTCGACAGTGGGAATGCATTTCAGTGAGGGAAACGTAAGCAACCCAAATGTGGAGACCCAGGCAGCCAGCAGGCTCCACAGCCCCTCCCAGCAGGTCACGGGGTCTGGCTGAGGGCTCTGCACCTGGACCTCTTCGGACTCTCTGAGCTTGGAATCTTCCAGAACACGCTCCTGGGCCTGTCTTTCTCAGCCTTCCTGCACCAGCAGGGGGAGGGCAGCCTGCTCCTGGCTCTGAAAGTGCTTGACCGCCACAGGCCCATGAGCTCGCGTGGCCCAGTCCCTGCAGCGCTGCGGGGCCCTGAACCCTTTGACCACCCCCAGGTCAGAGCTGTCCGCCCACCCTCCTGTCCTGTCTTCCTGGTGCCAGGACACAGCCAGGCACCCCTCATCGGGTCTCCCCAGCTCCTTCTGGCCCAGTGTGGCCTCTCGGCCAGCACAGCTCCCCTGCCCTCACGCGCTGCTTGCCCCTCCTGGGTTTTCCGTGTACGGGAATGTTTTTAACACTTAAATGGAGAAAAGGCCTTTGTCCCTCAATTGCTGGACTCAGCACCGTCAATGTGAGCCGGATGCTGTCAGCCAGGTCTCCCCATGCCCCTGCTCCTTGCCCAGTGGGCATTGCTTCAGCCAGATGCCTCCGTCTTTCCCTAGCGCCCAGGGCTGCACGGGGCAGGTGCCCACCCTTCTGAGAGCAGCGGCCTCACCTCATGGAAAAGGCTGTGTTTCAGTGGTCCTGGGGCGGGTGTGCTCCCTGCAGACCAGCCCGCCGTCTCCCAGGCGGTGGCTCTCCGAGGTGGGTCGTGGCCGCAGGTGGCTAGCGCCACCTCTGTGGATCCCACCCATACCCCCGGAGCCCATCTGCACCGAGATCACTCCACCCTCTGGGCAGCATCTACTCTGAGAACTGGGGAGAGTTTCTCCTGGCAGCGGGGCCCGCTCCAAGTCATCAGGAAGTGGACGTGCTGTCTGCATTCTGAGGAGCTCTCCAGAACGTTCTAGGTTCAGAACTGGAAGGGAGGCATGAGTAAAAGGCAACCTCAAAGCCTTCAGAACATGAGCAGAAAAGGGTACCTGACACTTCAGGGTCCTGCAAACAGCCCCAGGGGCCCAGCTCTGCCACTACACATCCACTTGTTCAACGACAGCTGCTGCCCTCCAGGACCCAAGTACGCACGCCTCCTCCCCAGCCCCATTCCCTCCTCGAGCACGTCCCCGGCCCCAAAAGACTCATCTTCATAACCGGACGACCCCTCTGAGGGGCAGAAGCCCCACGTCCCTGGACCCGCGCTAACGCGGTTGGGGTGCACACTTGGTGGAGGGGACAGAGAAGGGATGACTACATGCCGCCCACTGTCACCAGGCCACCCTGAGAGGGACGGGGAGTCACAGGGATAGAACACCAAGTGCCTGGATCATGTCCCAGTCTCCTGGCTCTAGCACCTGAAGTAACGTGGACCTTCTGCCTCCCCACACGGTCCAGCCTTGCCTAGTCACACTGCCGTCAGAGGCCCCTCTGTCTGCTTGCTGGCCTGGGCACACCAGGGGAAGCAGCTCATCCAGAGGGCTCATGGGCTGCTGGGGCAATGCTTCTTCCATTCTCTGGGCTCCAGGTCTCGGCCCCCAGGCCTCTGCCAGGGGTGCCCTAGGCTGGGTGCTGGCTTGGGCCCCAGCAGCAGCTGGCCAGCCCAGAAGGGCCTGTCTGCAGAGCTCCCTGACCAAGCCTCAGCCTGCTCAGCAGAACGTGCAGGGACCCAGACCTGCCCTCCCACCTGTCATGCAGTCCGCTCCTCCCCGTGCTCAGTGCAAGGCTGCCTCAGAAAACAGCCATCCGCACTGCCGGGTTTGGGACAGCCCCCGTGTGCCTGCCCCAGGAGACAGAGGCAGGCCGGCCCTGTGGGCTGAGAATGTCCCTCCAGGGCACGGGGGTGTTTTCTCTGTCCCAGGATCACCGCCCAGGTCCACCCATCTCCCCTGCACTCCCAGCACTTCCACTGAGACCTGAGGAGCTGGTGCCCCCCGCCCACTGCACTCCAGGGGAGCTTGAAGCGGCACTGGGTGGACTGGATGTGGCTCCAGAGTAGGGGCCTTGGCCAAAACATCGCCCCGTGCCACCTGGTTCTCTGTGGGGGACTCAGGAGAGACAACGCTCTTTCTAAAGGTAAAAACAAAAAGCCTCGTGTGTCCGTTTTGTGAACCCAGAGTGTAAATGGGGAGTCGCTGTGCAACACCCGTCCCAGCCCCAGCTCCAGCTCCTCACCCCCATGTGCTCGCAGATCCCAGGCCAGCTTGTCCCCACTGCTCACCTCTAGGGACTGGTCTAAGGCAGAGATGTCTTCAATCACCCGCTGGACTGGTGCTTCTTGAAAAGCAAACCTGACAATATTCCCACAGCTGAGAATGGGCTGAAAGAGAAAAGACCAACATATCTAACCTGGGAGAAATACACATAGAATGTCACCGTATTCCGAACACTTAGTTCTGATACAAGTAAAATGTGTAAACGACTGTTGACACCACTGCCGCCACATGGCACACTCGTCCTGAAACCCGATGAGTGGAGTTACCACATCTCCCAGGTGTGACCTGGCTGTGACATCCATCCACACGAAGACCAGCGGCGTGAGTCAGTGCCGGTGGCAGTGGGGGAGGGAAACTGAGAGGCCAGCGTGTTCCCACTGGCCTCCATGTGGGGCAGCGGGGTGCCCCTCCTGCCCTCCCCAGTCATTCTTGCAGAATTTGCATTACGCTCAAATTGTTGGATACATTGGTCGAGCTGGAAGGCAAGTCTTGTTTTTAAGCCCTGCAGTGTGAGTGCAGAGCTGACTGCTGTGCGGAGCATGGGTGCCGGCAGAGGCCTGGGGGAACATGGGCTGGTTTACAGTCCATACCGTCTGTCCCTACAACCAGCCAAACCTTCTCTCTGCTGCCTTCCTCCTTTTCCTCTTTGTTCTGGTGGCGGGGGTGGCCCATTTGGAAAGAGATGGCAGGGAAGGGGCTGAGGCAGTCCCAGAACAGGCAAACACGGGTGGTCTCGTTGGGGCGGCAGAGCCAGGGTCGGGGGCCAGGGCTGGGCCCTGGGGGACAGCTCTAGCGCCCATCCCCCCACACAGACTGAAGTGGGGCTCCGGCTGAGGCTTTGCCCTGAGCTGAGGCCAGGAGAGCACAGCCTGGGACATGTGGCCAGAGCCAGGAAGAGGGCTAACTTCTTCCCTGGCCACAGAGGATGGGGGGACAGAGGCCAGAGAGAAGCAGACCCTAACCCTGGCCAGCCCACCACAGCCTGAGGTCTGCAGCTTCCCCGCGCACAAAATGCTTCCTGCGTGCTTTAGAAATACTTCAGAAAGACAGAGGGGAGATGCCGGGGGTCCAGACACCCAGGATCCATCCTGCTGAGGCTGGTGGGAGCCACGATGCTCCTGGGCAGAAGCTGCGTTCAGCTGCTCAGGTGCTGTGGGCCTCTGGGAGCTCAAAGGGTGGAGAGAACTGCTCAGACCTGGCTGAAGATTCTCAAAAGCCTTCAAACTGCCCCCAGGCACCACAGTGTTCCCGTGGGTCCAGGCCACAGGTGGTGAAGGTGGAAAACCCCTACTGAACCCAGAGATCCAGGCTTCCCCATCCGACGGGGGAAGGTGGCAGCGGGTCCTCACCCACTGCACAGGGGCACCACTCTGCCACCAGGGGCATCGCTTGCACCACTGTCTTCGGAGGCCTGATGGAGGGAGACTCGCCTGTTTCCCCTGTGAGGTCACCCTGACATCCCCTTAGAGGGGCCATCCGGCCAGGCTCTCGCTGCAGCTCCTACGGGCCTTGCATATTGGTGTTGCCTGGGAAGACACTCAGGAGACTTTAAGCACAGCTCTGCTGAGACGGCCCAGGACTGGACCGGGCCTCGGGGGCCGGCTGCTCGTCCACTACCCCGGAGCTGCTGGTGGCTTCCTTGGGAGTGCGGATGGCCTGGCCTGGGCCCAGTGTCACTGTGGGACGGACATAAACAACGTACACAGCCTGGCACCCGGGGAAAGGAGCCGCTGCCCGGCTTCCTCCGGCGACTGCCCGGCACAGGGTCGTGTCCTAGGGACAACTAGGTGCTGCGGGGACCGGTGGGGCCGGGTTGGCAGGGGTCGGCGAGGCCCGGTCCAGCCCGGTGCCCGGAGAGGGCGGCGCAGGCTCCTCGAGAGTGGGGTCAGGGCTCAGGTGATTTTTTGGCTGGGCCGGCCGGAAGGCAGCCGGAGGTAGGGGTCGGCGACTGAGGCCCCGGTGCGCCTGGTATGCGGCTCCCGAGGGGCGGCCACCGACCGGCACCCACCTTAGCTGCATCTCCCCTCCGCACCCGAGCGCTGCCAGCCGCTCTCACACTCCCTGAGCCGGGCTCCGGCGGGTTGCCCGGCAACGACGCGCACCAGCCTCACTGCTCCGGTCGCCCCGTGACGTCACGCTGCGTCGCTGCGTAGGGCGTGGCAGCGCCGGGCTCCCCACTCCTGCGGAGTGCCGCGCAGATGCTCCGCCATGCGAGTTCTCGCCCCGTGGCCCACGCGGCCCACGGAGCTGTCGCAGTAGCTGTGTGATGTCTTCTCCGCAGGCTCCGGGGTCACGGCGGCCGTCTGTCTTGCCGACACCCCGACCTAGTCCTTCCCAACGGGAAGGCGGTGAGTGATCACTGCCTGAGGGTGGAGAATAGACGCCGCCCTGCCTCGGACCCGCTGTAGCGCCCGGGTTCTCTCAGGTCACCAGCACCTCCTGCTGCGCCCCCCCTCCCGGGCAAGGGGCACCACGGGCCAGCCTCGCTCTCCAGCCTGCCCCCTCCCAGGCAGTCCAAGCTTCTCACCCATCACCCCCCACACGGTCCACCGAAATCAACCTTGGGGAGGGGACTCCAGCCTCCCAGGCGCGGCCGTGGGGCCCTGGCCCCGAGTCTACCTGCGCACCCACGTTGCTCTCCCCACCCCCCACCGGACCTCCCTGGGCTCTTCCTGGGCCCAGTCCTGTCTGCGTGAATCACCCACTCTCTCCCTGGCCCTCCTCAGCCAAGTTACTGAAAATATTAATTTAAAAAATGGCTAGATGAGATCATTCTCTGAATCCCGGACCGCATCCTCCTGCCCCCGCCCCTGCTTTGCACGGGCACAGCAGCCAGCACTGCAGTGTGCGAGCAATGCGGGCAGACCGCCCTGCACCGGGCATACAGTGGCCTGACCCTGCTGGAGGGTGGCCAGACGCGGCTCTCCTGCGCGATGTCACCCGGGGACAGGGTTGTTGGCCCCAGGTGATCCTGCTGCCTACCCACTGCTGGGACTCGTCGTCCACTGTTCTTGCTGTCCTCACGGTCCAGGGAGCTGGAACGGGTAGAAGTGTTGTCCTCACGTGCAGGCAGGGAAGTTGAGGCCCAGGCCCAAAGGCCTGGATGGGAAGCAATGCGGAGGCTAGAGCCAGCTCTTGTGAAGTCCCCTACACCTGGTCTGGGCCTCTGTGGAGAGTGAGCATGTGACCCTTGGGTGCAAGGCGACATGATCAGGCACACAGCGTTCCCTGGCATCCCAGGCAAGTCCCCCTTCTGACCCCCAGAACCCATGCACACGGAACCTTGCAAGGTAAAGAGGACTCCACAGATGGGATTAAGTTAAGGCTCCTGAGGTGGGGAGATGGTCCCTGTTATGCTTTGGAGCCCAGTGGAATCGTACGGGTCCTTACAAGAGGGAGGTGGCGGTGGGATGGGGGGACAGGTGGACAAGGGTAAAGGGTGGATAAGTAGTGGTGGAAGGAGACTTGACTTGGGGTGGTGAACACATGATACAGTATACAGAGAATGTGTTAAAGAACTATACACCTGCAACCTGTATGATTTTATTAACCGATGTCACCCCAATAAATTTGATTAATAAACAGAGAGGCAGAGGGTCCTTGTCTGAGAGAGGGTGGGAAGAGGGTGGAGTGATGTGGGCCGGGAGCCGAGGAATGCCCACGGCCTGGAAGAGCTAATGAAGGCGAGGACACGGACCTCCCCTGGAACCCCCAGAGGGAATGGGGCCCCCACCCCACCTGGAACTGTAAGAGCATGAAGTGTGTGGGGTCGAGCCACTGAACGTGTGGTTACTTGTCACAGCGACCACAAGATACTCGCACACCGGCGACCCCGCTGAGGAGGCAGCAGAGGGGACCCCGATGTTGGGTACCCAGCGCTGCCTGCAGCCCGGGTAGCTGATAGGTGGGCCCTGGCTCCTCAGGTCAGCATCCAGACAGGCAGACTGGGCACAACATGGGGTGCCAGCCGAAGGCCAGGCCTTCCTGTGGGTGGGCAGCACAGGCTGCCCTCCTCAGCTGGGGGAGATTGGGCAGGTGGGCAGGTGCCCAGTAAAGCTGGGGTACAGGGACACAAGCCACAACCCCCACCAAAGGGCCATGGAGGGGGTGGGTACAGTGTGGTCAGGGGAAAGGCCACGGAGCCCTCCCAGGCCCTTCTTGGGAAGGCTGCCTCACTCCACCTGAGCCCCAGCCCTGCTGAATGGGGCGGGGGCAGCTGCGGAGTTAAGCCTTCCACAGCCCAGCCTCAGGAGGATGGGGCCCCACAGCATCCTGGAGCCTCCCAGCATCCCTGGTACGTGGTGGGGAGGGGTCCCTGCCCCAGGAAGCACTGGGTACTCTGCTCCCCTAGGGTCCTCAGACCCTGGTCCTTGGGGTAGGTGGAGGAGGGTACCTTTCCCCAGGTGAGGAGTGGGCATTCAGCTTAGGGGAGAGTGAGGCAGAGGCCAGGGGCCAACAGCCCTGGAGCTCTCCCCGACCCTTATATGCGAAGGGCTAGGTGGGAGGGCACATGGCAGCTGAGGGGGTCCAGGTGCCCCACCCACCCCACTGTGCCCCTCTGGCTGGGCTGGGCTAAGGCAGAAACAATGGCAGGAGCTATTTTTGCTTATGCTGCTGTGGCTGCCGCAAAGAAACATCAATCATTGATGCTCTGGGCATCAGTGCTGCCTGGAGAGGTGGTGAGCCCTGTCCAGGCAGTGAGGGCAGGGTAAGGGCCCTGCCCAGGAGCCAGGGCTGCAGGAACACAGCCGGCAGCCCCTGCTCCTCACCTTGGCTCCTGCGTCCCAGCCTGGGGAGGCTGCAAACAAGCCTGGAGCTTGGGCTGGTGGGCAAGGGCCAGGACTGCACATGGTACCCAGTCCCTAGCACGGTGGTTCTGGGGAGGTGATCAGCCTCTGTCAGGTGGAGAGAGCACTGCTGAGCCACTGCAGCCCCCACCCCATGAGTGGTACCCAGGGGTGGTGTGGGGCCTTGTGTGTACGGGGCTGGCTGTGAATTGGGCCCTTGTCTCTGTGCCCTGGGGGGACAGCAATTCCTGAGCCATGCCCAGATGCTGTAGTCTTCTGAAGTAGGGCATCTGTCCCCAGAGGGGGACATCAGGATGGGGCTGGAGCTGGGCATGGTGACAGCAGCTCCTGGCAGCATAGGGCTCTGTGGCAGGCATGAGGCCAGGCCTCAGCTGGGGGCCAGGACAGGCAGGGGCACAGATGGGCTTTAGGTCCCGCCCAGGCTGCTTTCTCCTGCAGGGCCTGTGATCCTGGGGCCAGGCTGGGGCTCCCAGGCCCCTGCAAGTGGGAGTGGGGGAGGAGGAGGGGTCCAGTAGGTCCCTGTCTGGCTGGCCTGGGGGCAAGAGCTGACTTGTGGGCAGTCTCCCTCCACATGCAGCGGGGCACAGTGCCCATGGGCTCAGAGCCCTCCAGAGGTAAAACAGGCCCATGAGGCACCAGGGGGTACATGGGGTATTAGGGGTGAGCACAGCAGCAATGCAAGCTCCTGCCTCAAAGCTTTCAGGAGAGAAGAAGGGACAGCTCCTGGGTGGGGGGTCCCTGCCCATCCCCATGCTGAATCTGGAGCTTGAGCCAGTGCTGAGTCAACTCCTCAGCTGCAGAGTGAACAAGACTCCAGCAGGGTGGCGTGAATCTACTCAGCCCTTGCCAATGCCAAGCGCAGAAGTCGCCCCAGGGAGGGTCCCTGCCCCAGCCTCCCACAGGCCCTGGGTGGCCAGGGGTCCCAGGGACCACCGATGGCACAGGGGCCAGCAGCACGTGGCTCAGCACCCCCTCAGTGGCCATGTGAGGCCCTCCTCCCTGCCTACACTTAAGCGGGGCGGCCCTCAGCCTCCCTAGCCAGGGCTGTACCCCCTCCCCACAGAGTGGGGTGCAGCTATCACAGGCCCCTGTGCATTGTGCTCAACAGCTAGGAGATGTCACTTTGTCACTTGGAGTGAGGCCACTTCATTTGGGCGGGGCCCAAGGTCCCCAAAACTTCTCCAAGGTCATAGGCCGAATGGGGCAGGGGGTACAGGGCTGAACCCTAAGGTCTTCTGAGACTGCCCATGTCCCCAGGCCCCACAGCCAAAGGTGCAGGCTGAGACCAGTGACAAGCCCAAGCAGAGGCTGGACTTGACCCCCAGATGGGCAGAGCATGGCAGGCCCCCGGGGGACAGGCCTCCTGGGAGAGAGCTGAGAGCAGGGCCTCTGGCCCCAGGACTTGCTGCCTGCTCAGGAGAAGACGCCAGGGCAGGAAGGGTGAGACCCATGCCCATGTCCCCACCTGAAGTACAGGACTGTGCTTCATCATGTACATCATGCACTCCTGGGCCTGAGACACGGGAGGTGGCCAGGGCCCGTTCCTGGCAGTGATGTGTGTGTCTGTCTGACCGGCTGCTGGAAGGCTGCCTGGCTGCAGCCGGGTAACGGGAACCACGGAGCATGAGTCACCCAGCTGCAGGCTGGCCGGGGCCCTGCTGGCCCAGTGCATCCCGGGGCACCCGGATGGTGTGCACCTGTGAGTGCGTGCGCATGTCCCAGCAGGTGTGCGCCTGTCGCAGGGTGCAAGGGACATGTCCAAGTAGGTCTGTGTTTGCGTGTTGGGGTGAGTGTGTGTCTGTGTGTGTCAAGCCTGCAAAGTGTGTATGCGTGCCTATCCGTCCGTCCTGACACCATTTCCTGGCAGCCCTAAGGAGTGGTCCTCCTGGCCGGTGGCTGTGCTCCCCTGGGTCCGTTCTGGCCCAGGCTGTCCACCGCCGCCCCAGCAGGAATGGCAGCTACAAGGTGCCCTTACACCAGGCAGAGCCTCCACTTACCCCTGCTTCCCTGGAAACAGAGCTCTCCCGGGCCTGCCCCCTGCCCACCCACTCCCCCAGACTGTCCTGCCCTGGCTCTCGCCAAGCCCCCTCTGCCAGCTTCCGAAACACCCCTCTTCCAGCGCCACCCTGGTCCAGCCCCCAAGCCCTCGAAGGTCTCCTGCCTTTAGCAGTTGCCTCAGGCACCGGGTGGTCCTCCCTCAGCCCCCACTGCCCCCAGCCCCACTGGGGTTTTCAGCGGGGGAACTGGCCTCGAGTCTCTCATACGCGTCCTCTGCACACGCGCTGCTCCATTGCCTCTGTCCAGAGCACTGTTCCGGTCTCCTGAGTCGGTAGCCTGGACTGCCCGCCCTGGAGAGTCTGCCCCAGCCTTTCAGGACCTGCCCCCGCCCCAGGGCTGTACCGTGCAACCCGAGATTGCCCACCTCCAGACCGGAGCCCCCAGGGCAGGGGTCAGAGGTCAGACCACAAGTCACAGCCTCCTTCCCCACTGAACCCCAGGCCGCCCTCACTCAGCTTGTGACAACAGTGTCCGTCTCCGGATTAGGAGGTGAGACCTTGGGCACCAGTCGCATCCCAAAGCCTCAGCGCAGAGCCTGGAGACCCCTCCCTGGCAGGGATCCAAAGTCTACTTCTCTGGACCCGGCCGGGTTGGCGCTGGGCTGGGCCAACGAGGGGCGGGGCTGGCCCGCAGAGGGGGCGGGGCGGGTGCGACTGCAGCTGGGACGTGCGAAGCGGGTTGGTCAAACCTAGGGGGCGTGGCCGGAGAGCGCGGCCAGGGCCTGGCCTGGCAAGACCCTCCCTGGTGGAGGCGGGTCTTGGGCAAGGTCTGCCGATCGGGGGCGGGGCCTGGAAAGAGACAGCCAATAGGCTGAATGAGGCCGGCGGTGCCGCCCGCGCTCGCTCCGCAGTGGCCGGGCGCGGGCTGGGCGGGCCTGGGCGGGGCCCGGGCGGTGGCTGGGTCGCTGGGCGCGGGCTCGGTCCGCAGTCCGAGGCTGGACCTCAGCGGCCGCGCAGGGCAGCAGGGGACCAGCGTGGCGCCGGCCTGCCTCCGGGCCGCCCGCGCGCCGGAGCGGAACCAGCGACTGGAAGCGACGGGCCGCCGCCGGCCCGCACCGCTCGGCCGCCACAATGTGCGACTGCTTCCACATGGTGCTGCCCACCTGGCCCGGAGCCCCTGGCAGTGGTGCGCGTCCTCCCCGCCTGCAGCCCGCTCCCCTGGGGCGGGTGGGCTTCGTGCAGGGGAGCGCGCCGGGCTGCGATGCCGGCCGGGGTGGGGGTACCTCGCGCGGACCGGCCCGCAGTGTCGCGCGCGTCTGTGTGCCTCGGGGGCTATTCGGGTCTCCGCCTCCCTCCTCCTGCTCGAATCGCCTTTTACCTGCCCCTGTCCCTAGGCCTCCCATCCCTCATTTTGTCTCTCCAGGTCGCTGATTCATATCTGCCACTCACTCTGTCGCTCCCTGCCTCTTTCTCTGTCACTCACTGTCCATGTCTGTCTCTCCCTCTCTGTCACTGTTCCCCTGCTGTAACCCTCTGGGAAGTTGTCTTGTCCATGGAGGTGGCCGCCTGGGGAGGGCTGCACGTGTGAGTGGTGTGTGAGGGCCGTGGGCCCCAGGCCTGCTGTCTGACACGTTCTGGGGATGAGAGGAGTTAGAGCTGCTGATCTTGGTCTGGGACGGCCAGGCCCGGCTGGTCTGGGTCCACCTTGTGGCTATTGTGAGTCTGGGATACTGAGTAGATGGTGGCTGTGGTGGGAAGGGACCTGAGGTCTGGGGCTTGGTGAGGGATCTGGGAGGGGTTAGAGCTCAGGCCCCAGCACTGGGCGAGGGAAGGTGGGTGTTGTCCAAGGGGCAGTATGCCTACTCTGTGCCTCTGGCCATAGAGTGAGAACTGGGTGCTCTGTCATCTGGTTCCAGGGCCTGGGTATCTCAACACTTTGGAGGGCAGGGTGGGGCAGGTGCAGTCCTTCCAGCTACGGGGCCTGTGACACAGGTCAGTGATACAGGTCAGTAATGCAGCAGCTTGGCCACACCCAGGACACCTGGCCAGCTGCCGGCTGGGGAGCTGGGGCCAAGCCGCATTGGCACAGGCTGGACCCCACTCCTTGAGGACAACAGATCGA
Source organism: Tonatia bakeri (assembly GCA_004024845.1). Lineage (NCBI taxonomy): Eukaryota > Metazoa > Chordata > Mammalia > Chiroptera > Phyllostomidae > Tonatia > Tonatia bakeri. The sequence continues at coordinate 25,297 of PVIA01011800.1, forward strand.
TGATGACAATGATGCTGCTGACACACAGGGGTGGGGCCCTCGGCCCAGACACACCCCTCCTGTTCCCAGTCTGCCTGGGGGCACTAAGGCCTAGCTGGCCTGTTCAGGCCTCCCTCACCCCGCTGGGAGCCAAGGCGCCCTGGCTTTCCCTGGACAGCCAGCAGGGGAATGATGGCCACTGTGGGCTGGTGGCCCCGGCTCCCTCCTCTGACAGCGGCTGGCCCTGGCCCACATTGAGGGATCCCCCACATAGCAGGGAGAGGGGAGGGGGCCTGAGACTCCTCCAGGCTGCAGGCCCTAAGGCCCATCTCACCCACCATCTGGCCTTGACTTCTGTCTCAGAAGTCTGTGCTGGGTCCCTGTCCATGTGTGAGGACCTTGTTCTCTGCTTGTCTTTGGCGGTTCCCTGGCCTCCTTGTGTCCAGCCTATAAGCCCATCTGCCCTTAGGGGCCGAGGTCAGTGACTCCCATGGGGCAGTGGTGGGATACCTGCTGCTTCAGAGCAGGGGTGCTGTCCAGCACGCAGATTCCTGACCTCTTCACAGGAGGTGGAATGCACATTTCCAGTAAGGGCCCTGGGGATAAATTCCCAGGCTCTCCAGCCAAATTTCCTTCCTGGCAGGCCCGGAAGGGCCACATGCCCTTGTCTTTCCACCCAGTCCAAGCCTGCCCTCCTGAGCCAGCCATGCACATCCTTCCAGACCCCTGAAGAGCCTGTCTGCACCCTTGCCCAAGGCCCTGGGGAGGCAGCGCTGGCCTGTCCGGCCTGCGTGCAGAGGCTGCCCCCTGGTGGCGGTGCAGGGAACATGCCCACTCAGGGATCCACCCAGCCTCACTGCCCAGGCAAGCTCCACACCCCTCCTCCACCCCACACTGTGACCCCAGGTGACTATCCCCTACTCCAGTGTAGGAAGGGAGCTCCACCTGGGCGCACTACCCTCATGCCGGGCACCAGCCACTTCACCCCGTGATGGGCCCCAGATGTCACAGCCTTTCCTATCCCAGGGACCACTGGTCACTTCCAGAGGCACACCCGGGGCCTGTACAGCTAGGCTGACAGGGAGCCCCCTGACCTCCAGCCGGGCCCCTGCCTTAACCTTGAGAGCCCCTGGCTTGGCCTGAGACCACTGGCCACGCTGAGAAACGCCCACCAGGGCCAGGGAGGCTCCAGGTGTGGCACAGCAGCGTCAGAGGGAGTCTGGGTGGCTATGGGAGTGCCGTGGCCCCTCCCAAGGGCACTGCAGTGCCCCGCCCTCTGAATCCGGCAGGCGGCCTTGGCACAGCCCTGCGCCAGGCTGGTCTGAGAGCAGACGTGGGCGGGAGCTCACAGCTGTGAACAGGAGTGCCCACAGCTGCCCACCGCAGAGGTGGTCAGGGACGCAGAGCTGTGCAGCCAGGCTCAGGCTCTGGGCCGGCCATGCCAGAGCAGGGCTGTGTCCCCACTTCGTAGACAGGGCCACTGTGCACAGGAGCAGTGAGGCAGAGTCCTGAAGTGTTGCTGGCTGGGGCGGGCACGGAGGGGGAGGCAGCACTCATCCCGGCCCGGGTACCAGCCCTTCCCACACCTTGATGAGGTTGGTTCTCAAAGCCACTGCTGGTGAGGGCACCTGTGTTCCTGACAGCACCCCCAGGTCTTTCCCTGATGGGGACACTGATGCTGGGCAGCCTGGCTCCTGCCCCATGTGCTGGGGTGGGGGCCCAGGGGTGGGTAGGTGGGCCCAGTGCCTGAAGGCCCATAGCCCCCAACCCCATGCACAGAGGCAGTGTGTGCCCACTGCACCCAGGCCCGCTGTGGGTGGGCCTGAGGCAGGAACACCCTGGCAACCTTGTCTCCTTTGGCCCAAACTCTTTGGTCCTGGGCCCAGCGAGGAGCTGCCTCTTCCAGGAAGGCTCCTGGTGACTGGGCCCACCCCAGTCCTCCCTCAGGCTCTGACCCTCTCTCTCCTCCCAGCTCCGTGTTTTAGGTGCAGCCCCGGGGGTGGGGAAGTGCCAGGGAGGAGGCCCCCAGGCAGGTGGGGTGAGGCACTGGCCCTCTGGGGGCCCTGCCTTCACTTCAGGAGTGAAAAACCCAGATCTCCCCGGCTTGGCCCTCTGCCCAGCAGAAGGCTGACCCTGTGCTCAGAGCTAATGTGGGGGGCCCCTACCCTTCCATTCACCTGTCTGAATTCCAAGGGGCCTGGGACTTGAGAGGTCAAGCCCCAGGGAGCAGGGGTTCACCATTGTCAGTCAGCTTCAATCAGCTTTGGCGGCCAGTGCAGTCTCGGGTGTGTGGAGGAGTCAGGGAGGGCTCCCTGGAGGAAGGGCTGTCTGATGGGAATAGCTGCACTTACAAGAGGCCTGGGGAGGGTGTCAGCAGGGGGGCAGCAAGTGGCCTAACCAGGTGGGGTGGGGGTGGTTGAGAGTGGAGGGTACAGGCTGTCAGGAGGGAAGGTTGTTTTAGGGGCATGAGGAAGCTCTGAAGGGTGTCTGGGCGGGTCCTGTGGGAGAGGCTGGGGCTGGGTGAGGAGACTGAGAGTTGGGGGCTGAGGGCAGGGAGCTGGCATGAGCCCAGTGGGGCTGGGTGTGGACATGGTGAGAATGGCTGCCTCCCCTGAACCCCCTCCCCACTCCAAGGCCAATGTGAATTTTGGCCAAGAGTCAGGTCGGAACCTTTGAGGCATCTCTGCCAGGCCCTGCCCACCCCTGCCCGCCCCTGCCTGCCCCTCCAGGCTTCCCTTTGTTTTTCTTTCTTCTTCTTCTTTTTTTTTTGGAAGCCACAGAGGCTGAGAGCCAAAGGCCTGCTTCACTGGGATGCATATTTAATAGTCAGAAGCATTTTGAAAATGGAAAAATGGACCTGGGCCCAGGAGCAGGAAGGTGGGGTGGGGTGGGAGGTGGCACCTCCCCAGTACCGGCCTCTCCACTGTCCTGGGGGGGCCGGAGGAGACCCTGCCGACCCCGAGTGTCTGTGAGGAGTGGCCTTGGGCAGGCCCATCACCCAGGGGTGATGATGGGCCTGTGGCAGAGCTGCTGAGTCCTGGGAAGGCTCTGCCAGCCGTGTTCCTGCTTGGACATGGTGCCAGATGTTGGTATCCACAGCCAAGCTCAGAAAGGAGTGGGCTGGGGACAGGACCCTGGTGAGGCCCTCACCTGGGCTTCACCTCCCCATGGGCACCATGGGTGGACGAGCTGGCTTAGGCCCAGGGTCTGCGGTCTAATGCCATGGTTGGGTCCAGACTATGGGCTCTGGGTGCTCTGCCCCACCCCCACATGGCCCCTTGGCCCCACCTTTGAGGGTGAAAGAAGGGCGGCATCCCCCAGCAGGCACCTGGCTGTGGGTGGGACCCTCGGGGGCGGCCCCCTTCCCAGCAGGCCTTGCTCCTGGGTCTCGCCAGCACCCCAGGGTTCCTCGTGACACATCCCCTGAGAATGCCACGCTCAGGCCCGGCCCTCTTGCCAGCTGATTCACTATCAGCTGCCCCGTCCCTGCCCTCCCCTGCCCGCAGCGGAGCTCCCATGACTCTGCTCGGGAGCCCGGAGGCTGGGTGGCACTGAGCTGCAGCTGCCCGGGGAGTAGACACAGTGGGCACAGGCTGGACAGTGGCATCTCGGGACCTGCCCGCCTCCCAGGCCTGGCCACGTGGAGCCGGGGTCAGGCAGGTGGGGTCCGTGGGAGCTGAGCAGGTGGGCAGGCCTTGCTCAGAGCCACGTGTGCGCCTGTAGGACTGGAACCAGCTCAGGGGCCAGGTGTGAGGGGTGCCCCCCACCCCTTGGCTGGTGCCCCTACCAGGTCCCGGTGGTGCTGACACTGGGTCCTGTGCTTCCAGCCTGACCCCCCCTTCCTGCCCAGTGTCTTGGGCAGTCTGTGCGTCCCCACCCAACCCTCCGTCAGCCTGGGAGCCATGGGCACACAGTGCGGGGCTAGGGCTGCTGGTGCCGGCCACCGGGGCCCAGGGAGGGTCCAGGCCTGGAACGGGGAGGGCGAGCTGAGTAGAGCAAGTGCGAGTGCATGTGCCCGAGTCAGGAGAGACCCGTCGTGGGGCACAGGGAGCACCAGGCACCGGGCCGCAGGTGTGCTTCCGTCTGGCCTCCCAGGTGGGGCCCAGCCAGGACTGTTCGCAGGGAGCAGCGCCCGTGGTCTCGGGGGCATTGGGGTCCAGGAGGCGCTGGGGTCCAGGAGACGGGCAGGTAGATGGGCACAGGGCACCTGGGCCCAGGAGAAGGCCTGGCGACATTGCTCCCGCCAACCACCTCCTCACTGAGTCAGCCCTGGGGGCGGTGCCAGGCTGTGAACAAGGCTCCGGGTGGGGGCTGTCTGGGCCGTGGGAGTCGGGGAGGTCACAGGCTGGCAGGCTTGGCGGGCTTTCCTCCCTCACTGTAAATAAAGGTGGTGGTGACTGTTAGGTCTTTAGGGGTTGGGAGCGGCCAGGAGGGGCCTGGGTCGGCCCTTCTTTCAGGACTTGTGGTCCTGTCAGCCCACTGGTGCCCCTGCCCCAGGCTGGAGCTTTAGCCAGGAGCCCTCTGAGTGGCCAGGGGCCCTTCCCTGCCACTTACCCACCCCCTTCTGCTCCTGGCTTCTTGTGTCTCGCTGGGGGCCCAGTTCCAGCAGCTCCCTTTGGTGCCTGCTGACCCCAGCTGCCCAGCAGCTCCCCGCCTGCAGCCACCATCGCTGACCCTGGCCTGGTGTGGTAGGCAGAGGTGCGGCCCAGGCCCTCCCCTCACTGCCATCCAGCCCTGGCTGGGCCCCTCCGCTGTGTGGGCTAGGCCCCGCAACCTGCTTGGGGGGTGCAGGTGCTGCCGCCAGCAGGGCCCCACCCACAGGGCTGCGGGGCGCAGGGCGGGGCAGCCCTGGGATCCTGCAGATGCGCGCAGAAGGCATCCTGCCTGTCTAGCCTGGGCCTGCAGAGCCGTGTCAGCGCTCCCAGACCTAGGAGGGGCCTGCATGCCTGGGTGGGGGTTGAGTCCTGGAGGATGGTGGTGGGGGGGCAGGTGACAGGAAGAGGCAGGCCAGGCGGGCCGAGCCCTGGGGTCTTCAGACTCAGGGGTGTGTTCCTTGGCCACCACTCACATGCAGGTGGCAAGTTTCACATGCTAGATCTCGGGGCCACTGGTGCCGAGCTTGGAGTGGGAGGGGCTGCCGAGCTGGGGTTGAGGCAGCTGCAGGGTCAGGCAGGCAAGGGGTGGCCAAGGGCACTCCCCCAGGGTCCCGTGCATGGGCTCAGTCCAGACCTGCTTGGCCTTGGTGGCCCCGGGCAGGGGTCTCAGCAGAGCCTGAGCAGCCCTCTCGCCCTGCAGTTCCAGGCAAAGCGGGGTTCTGTGCCTGTGTGAGGTCCCCCACAGGGAAACTGAGGCAGGGGGCTTGTGTGCAGCCTCCCTGGAGGGTCCTGTCTGACCCCTGAGTCTGCACACACGGGAGGACTGGACCGGACTGGACCGGACAGCACTGGGCAGGACTGGACTGGGCGGGGCCCAGTGGGTGGCGGTGACTCAGAAGTGCCCCATGCTCGGCGGTGTTTCCTTCCCCCAGTCAGCTGCTCAGGATGGGGGAGGGGGCTGGCTTCAGGGGAGGGGCGGGCCCAGGCTCACAGAAACAGTGGGGGAGAGGCTTGGACCGTCTGACTGGGCCAGGTCAGCCCACTCCCTGTGGTGGGCTGGGGCCAGCCTGGGAGGAGGCCTGAGGGCGGGGCAGCGAAGGGAGGCTCCCAGAGGGTGTCTGATGAGCCTGCAGCCGGGGACCTGCTCCGCTGGGCAAGTCGGGAGTACTCTGGCCTCGGTAAGCGGCTGCAGTCGTCTGCTGGGCCCACCCTCGCACCTGCCCCAGCCCCCATCCCCGGCTCAGCCCTGGGCCCTGCAGGCCTGTGAGGGCTGTGTGGGGGCCTCAGGGGCCAGCAGGCACAGTTGGGCTGGGCATCCCCCTGCCCCTCTGCCCTGCTCTGGCCCCCCACTGAGGTTGGAGGGGCAGATGTGGCAGGTCAGCAGCCCAGGACGGGTATCCCTAAGGCTGGACCATGTGACCTGGAGGGGGCTATTCAGATGATGGTCCTTGTTTGGTATGCTGGGGACCCTGGGGGTATGGGGGCCATTCGAGCAAGCCCAGACCTGCTCACCTGCGGGTGCCAGGCGGGTTGTGGGGCCTGCAGTGGCCAGCCAACTCCTCAGGGGTAACGGGAGCGTGGGGCTGCTCCTTTTGGCCACTGGGCCCCTTGGAGTTGGTAGGCTGGTGTGTCCCGTGCCTCAGTTTTTCCAGGTGCTGCAGGAGGGGCACTGGGACCACCTGCCGCCCCCCTCAGCACTCGGGATTTGGCCACACCTTCGGGCCGGGCAGCCGGGCCTCCTTCCGGGAGATCTGCCTGCTCCTTTCCTTCCTCTGTGCACCTGCTCTGTGCCGAGGTCTGAGTGCTGGGTGAGCACCGTGTTCTGGGGATCAGGGTGCAGGGAGTGGCCAGAGTGATGGCAGGGTGGCTAGGTGGGTCTGTGAGTTGGCAGAGGGACTGGCGAATAAGAAGTTCAGAGTTGGGGGGCCCGGGCTTGGGGCTGCAGCGGTGAGGGCTGCCGAGGTAGCTGGACCAGGCTTGGGGAGGCCTCGAACCATGCTGACCACTGGACAGCAGCAGGGGGCTTTGCAGGGGCGCTGTGGAGAGGGTGGCCCGGGAGGGCTGTGGGTGGGTGTGGAACCCTCAACCCGGATCTGGGGGACCCAGGCTGGGTGCCTGCCCTCCTGGGGCCCGGGAGCCCTGGAGGCTCAGCAGGAGCCTGGCAGCCTCCCACCAGCTATCTTGAGACACAGCAGCAACCTCCGGAGGGGTAGGCGGGCCCTGGGCTGGCTGCCGGCTACCGCCACTTCTGAAAGTCAGACCGTCCCATGACAAGTCAGCCCAGCCTTTCCCTGTCGAGTTCCAGGAGGAGGTGAGGCCTGAGTCTGGGCGGGGAGCCTGAGAGCGGTGTCCCAAGGGCGAGCCTGCCCCGGGGCTCTGCTCTCCCCCTGCCTGGCCCCCTGGGCGCTGGGTGCCAGGCCCAGCCACACTTGTCCCTGCACACCCTGGGGGCCTCTCAGGCCACCCTCTGGGCCCCCTGGGCAGCTCTTCTCTAGACCAGTCTCGTGGTCTCCAGTCCCACAGCTGCCCTGGTGACAAGCCCTGGTGACATGCAAATGTATTCAACCTCAAGGCGCTGGCCACACCTGGGCCCACCTGCAGGCGGGCGCTGGACCCCAGGAGTGGCTGTTCAGATGCAAAGTTGGTTTTTGTTTAAGCAAAATTGCCCCCCTCCCCCACAACAGAACTCCCACATGGCTGGTGCTGATGCTGGTGAGGGTCCCCGGCTGGGTCTGGAGTCCTATGGGCAAGCCCTCCCGTGTCCCCTTCACCTGGTCCCCACATGCCTCGGCTTCACCCCCTCACCCCCAGAAGACTCCCGCTCCTGGGAATGCAACGTTCTGGCTGAAGCAGTGCCCACCTCCCCTTCGCCCTAGTGGCCAGCTCCTCCTTCCCCAGGGTCTATGGCCCGACCAGCTGCTGTGTGAGGCCGGCTGCAAAGGACTGGGGCTGGGGCTGGGCCCTGAGAGTGAGGAAGAGGGGAATGGCCTTCGGAACCTGGCTCAGTGTGTCCCCTCTCCGTCCTCCTCTGGAATGTGGGGCTTTGGTGGGCTGATTATTATTCACCATTGTCCGAGGTGAGCGCTGGGGCCGGGCTGTCTACGGAGCCCGTCTGTAGGGCCACAGGCCGTGGAGACTGGGCCAGGCCAGGCGAGCTGATGGGACGCCTCCCCTGCACTGGGGACTGAGGGACAGCCCCCTCAGGACAGGAGACTGGCAGCAAGATGCTCTGAGGGTCCCGGATGCCTCCTTGTCCCGTCCCCGGGGGCCGGGTTGGAGCCGGCCCAGCAGCTTTGCCCGGTTGGCAGGGTTTCCTCCTTCCTGTTTGTGTGCCCTGGCCAGGCTGGGGCTGTCCTGCAAGGGCATGGGGGACCCAGAGCCTAAAGTGACAGCCAGGCGACTTCCCAGGGCCAGGGTCTCCCCAGCCTGCTCTTCCTCCCCGAGGTGGTGGGCTCGGCCCGCTGAGGGGGTGGCTGGGGCAGTGGACCAGCCAGCTTGGGGCAGCTGAGCTTCCCCCACCTCAGGCCCAGCCTGGGCATGCCCCACCTCTCTCATCTGCCCTTGTCGCCCAGGAGACTCCCTGGAGCAGGCTGGGGGGAGAGCTTCTCAGGGACTGGGGTCCCTGCCCGGCTCGGAGGCCTTTCCACCACGTTGCCCCTGGAAACGCAGCCTCTGCAGCACCTGGCTCGAAACCCTGCTTGCTGGCCTGGCTCCCCCAGCCTGGGGTCCCAGAGCTCCTCCGGGCCCTGTGCTGATGCCGCCCCTGCAGGGCCCTGCCTGCCCGGGAGGGCAGCCACTGGCCCTTGTTCTGTCTGACTCAGAGTCTCGCTGTGGAGGCCGAGGGAGGGGAGGCTGGGTTTCTGGACAGCCCGGAGCTTCCACACCTCCCAGCCCTCTGTGGGGGCTGCCTGCACCCTAGGCCAGCCAGACCCTCCACTGCCCTGGCCCCTGGGCACTCGGCTGCCCCTCTGCCAGCCTCACTTGCCTCGTTTCCTACTCACCGTGCCCGCACTTTGGGGAAGGGGTGAGTGTCTGGGCAGAACAGGAAGGGAAACCAAGGCTAGGGAGAGAGGGACCCAGTGCCCGGGTGGGAGCAGACTCTGCAGGAATGGGCTCTAGTCTCCACCTCTCCCTCCCTCGAGGCCGGAGTCAGGGTCCAGTTGGCTCCGCTGCCCTGAGCTACCCCTCCACGAGGCAGCTTGGCCACTGCACACCTTCCCGCTCCGCCCGCCCCCCACCTGCCCCTCTCCCCCCACCACCTACTCCCCTGCATGGCCCCCTTTGGTTCCTCCAGTGGGCAGAGTGGCCCTCAGACATCTACGGGGAAACCAAGGCTCAAGAGAGGGGACAGGCTTGCTCAGGGGCACAGAGCAGATTGGCCGGAGAGCAGCGGCCAAACCCAGACTCCCGCCAGGGCTGGCCTGCCTGGTCCACTGCCTGGGGACAGGCCGTGTGCAGCCCCCCACCCGAGCTCAGGAGTCACCAGCAGGGGGGGTTCTGGGGCTGGAGAGGGATCCGAGCTGCCCCGGGGCGGGGCCTGGCACGCAGTAGGTTTCAGATAAAGGGTTTGATTGTCGGGTTGTGCAGAGCTATTCCGATTGTTTTTCCTGCTGGGCTGGCAGGGTGTTTCCCTAGGAATGTGTCCAATTTTTCTGAGTGTTCAGATTTATTGGCACAGCGTTTACGATTTCCTCATTTCAGTTTTATGTAGGATTGAATGTTTTCCCTTGAAAAAGGGCACAAACCCGAAGTGTGTTGCATTTTCCCAAAGTTTACACACCAGTGAGCCCAGCGCCGGGGTGGGCAGGTAGACCCTCGCCGCCAGGGCGCGTCCCCCGCCCGCTCCTGGGCCTCGCTGCCCGGGGTCGTGGTGCCTTCACGTGCCTCACCTGGCGTGGTGCCACAGGACCAGCACCCGGCGTCCTTCTTGTTCCACTGGTGACGGACCTCCGAGCCTTTCTGGTTTCTGGGCTCTGAGATGGTGCTAGGTGGGCATTTGTGCGCCCCTCTCAGGGCGACCGCACACCTGGCTTCCTGCAAAGCTGGGCGTGGCGCTGTGCGGCCGAAGGCGGGCTCCGCTGAGACGCTGCCAGGCCCTCGCAGAGCTCGGGGCGGGGCGGGCCGCCGGTGCTGCTGCTGACGGAGGGGCCCCCACGCCTCTCTGGGTCAGCTGGCCGGCTGGCTGAGGCTTCCTTGCGAGTTAGTTGCTTTTCGGGAGCTTCCTTGCCCATTTTGCTGTTGGGTTGCCCGTCTTCTGCTTTCGGTGGGCAGGATTCTCTGCGCATTCATGTCAGAAGAGGTCATTTGGTGTCTGTCTTGCGTCTCCTTGCCAGGCCCGCAGTGGGACTTGGTGTCCTCGATCGGTGTAGCCTGTGCCCTGTCCTGTCCTCCGCTGGCTCCTCTTGGTGCTTTTCCTGTCCTGGTTGAGAACTGTTCCGTTTATCTCCTGGAAGTACGATTGTTATGCCATTGGCTGCGGCTCTCCAGCCCACAGGGAACTCACCCTTTCGGGGCCGAGGGGGGGCCGACAGGGATGTTTTCAATTTGGAGACCAGGGGGCCCAGCAGCAGTGACTGCGAGGACCTTCGTCTCCTGGAGCTGGCGTCTGTCTGAGTGTGCTTCTGGGGTCTTTGCTCCGTCCCCTTGGCTTTCTTCCCTGGTTCCCTTTTGCCTGAGGGTGCCCACCGTCTTTCCTGTGCTTATTGGCCAGCTTTGGGGACCTGTCTGTTCAAAGCTTCTGCCCATTTTCAACTGAAGGTTTTGTCTTTTTCTACTGAGCTGCAGCTCTGGGTGCCGACCCTTCGACAGACACATCTCTCCCTTTTCATTTCCTTCAGATGCCTTTCCATCCCAGCCGGGTGGCTCAGCAGGTTAGAGGCCGAGTCGGGTTTGCCCCTGGTCAGGGCACATCCAAGCACCAGCCAGTCAGTGCCGGGTGGAGCAGCAAATCCGTTTCTCTCTTGCCCTCTCTCTAAAATCAATCAATCAATAGAAATTTTTTAGAAAAGAATGCCATTCCACACCACAGGTATTTAATTAGGATGAAACATAACTTACCACATTTTCTTCTATGATTCACACCTTTTGTATCCTACCTAAAAAAGCTTTGCCTCCTCCGAGTGGCAAGGAATTTTTCCCCTGATTTCTTCTGGTTTCAGAGTTCTAGATTTCACATTCAGCTCTGTGACTCATCCTGAGTTAGTTTTTATGTGCGAGGTGAGGTTCCGGGTGCCCCAGCCCCCCACGACCCACAAAGAAATAGCCAGTCTAGCCAGAACCGTTGCGGAAAAATGTATTGTCTTCCTTTTGAAATAACTTGGCTGCCTTGTCCAAGCCGAGTGGCCACATGAAGCGGGAACCATTCTGGGCTTTCTGTCCCCATCTTCCCGTTTATCCCGCATGTGCCAGCCCCACGGGGAGTCGGAGAGGACACCGAGTGTCATTTAAACTACCACACATTCATGGAGGCGTTCGAAAGGAGCCAGCGTGTGGTCTGCCTTGGTGATGGCCTCAGGTGCACTTAGAAGGACTGTGGGTCCTGCCACGCCAGGTAGTGTGGTCTGTAGCAGTTTGCTGGCTGGTGGCAGGTTGAGCATTCTCACCCACCCCGTTCTGTGAGGCCTCAGTCACCGAGCGGGTGGTGTGCCTGCCGCTGGGGGTGTGGACCTGCCGATTCGACCCTCCAGCTTCCCTGCGGCATATCTGGACTCTGCGAGCAGGTGTCCACAGACTCAGGTGTATGTTGGAGGTCACCAAGAACAGGTGCCTGCTGGTCGGCCCACCTGGTGTGCAGTGGGGGTTGCAGCCTGGTGGTGGTCCAGGCGGCCCCAACCTGAGGCAGTGCCTGCTTAATTCTGGTAAAATTAGGAAACTTGGGCCCGACACACCCATGTCCTTTCCGCTGGATGGTCACAGCTGCCACGTCCCTGCACGTTGTGATGCCAGCGCCATGGCGTCGCAATCCCTGCCTCACGCGGGCGGCTGGTGGGCATCGGCCTGTGTGTGTTTCGTGGGCACCGCCACTCTCCTTCACACGTGTGCTGTCTGCAGCCGCCACCCTGCTGTAGCTGAGGGCTGCGACGGTGACCACATCCTGCCAAGCCTGAGACGCCTGCTGCCTGGCCTTCCTCACGAGAAGCGTGCCAGCCCCCTGCTGTGCGAGGCCTCGTGTCTCTCGAGGAAGTTCGGAGACGGAGTGCGGAAAACTGTGTTTCTGCAGAGGCCACGTGACTGCTCTCTCCAAGCTCTACTCCAGCCCGCGGGCTGAGCTGGTGCGTGGAGCCTGGCCCTTTGCCGCGGCATTCCTGGCCGGGCCGCCCCAGGGCCCCAGGGCCACTCCGTCTGCCGGCACCTCTGCTCTTTGCCTTCAGCTCTGCAGGACGGTTTGCTGCACGCAGAATCCTTGGTCCTGGCGCTTTCCTCCCGACAGTTTGAGTAGGTCCTTCCACTCTCTTCCGGCTCCAGGCTGTGGGCTCCTCGTGGTCCTCATGCCCTGACGTCGTGTCCCGGTAATTTCCTTCCGGTGGCTTCCGCCGTTCTGTCTTGTGACTGTGCTGGGCCCGGCCCGAGTATTGAGGTGCCTGTCCTCGTGCGGTTTGCTAGCTCCGCGGATCTGCTGCTTTCTCAGCCATCATGTCTTCAGCCGTGCCTCCGCCCCTCCTCCCTCCTCTCCTGCGGGACCTCCGATCCACATGCGCACACACACATGCACGCACGCATGCACGCACGCACGCACACGCACGCAGAGCCAGTGCCCCGCAGGCTCCCTGGCCCGTTTTCCTCGTCCTCCCGGTGGGTTCGAGCTCACTGGCTGACACGTTTTTCTGGCATCTGTCTCAGCTCTGCTGCTGAGTCCCCGCAATGAATTTTCTGCTCCTGCACTCTCGCTTGTTGTTTTTTAAAAAATATAACTTATTTCCTTGTGACCGTTTTCCTGCATTGATGCCGTGCCTTTCCCAGTAATTCTTTAAACGTGGTTTGCTTTAGCTTCTGGACAAGTTTGTGACAATTGCCGCAGGGTCCCCTCTAAACACCGCCTCAGTGGGCGTTTGGAGACAGGCCTGTCCCCACTCTGCTCCTGGCGCGGCCCGCCCTCTCGTTTCTCTGGGTATCTCAGACATCTGTCGAGTGCCGGGCGTCCTGGGCTCCGGGCCGCAGCTAGTCTGGACTCAGAGTCCCCTCGGGCTGGTCATCGCCGTGTTCGCGTTTGGTGACTTTCTGGGACTATGTCCGTGGAGGCTGTCCCTTGGTCTCAGCTCCCCGTCCTGGCCCATAGCCCTCTGACCTGAGGTCACAGCCTCCTGCCCAGGGGCTGTGTGTCCACCCTGCAGGCAGGCTCAGGCTCAGTGGCCAGACGAGGTGACCCCACTTTCACTGCCTCTGTGCCCCGGGGGCCCCCACTCTCAGGCCTGCTGACCTGCGACCTATAGTGCAGCCCTGACTCTGCCTCTCTCTCTACAGTGTCCGGCCGCCAGCTGCAGCCTGGACTGCCCGACACGGACCTGGAGGAGGACCCCTCTGTGAGTGAGGCCCAGGGGGCGAGGCCCCCAAAACCCCACCCCTCCCCTGGGCCTGGGCCCACCCGTGCGGCCGAGGGTCACCCAATTCTCTCCTCCTGCCAGGTGACTGAGGGGCCCGCGGACGAGATCATTCGGCCTCGGCCACAGGGGTCCTCGCCTGTCTACGAATGTGTGACTGAGGACTTCGGACGCCCGGTGAGCCTGCTGGACAGAAGCCCATGGGCAGAGGGCAGGTGTGGGTGTGGGGCCCCAAGGGGGTGCCTCTCCCGCTGTGTCGCCCTCTTCAGGCAGCTCTCCGCCGTCTGTGCAGCCCCGCTGGCCAAAGCGATGCCCGGTGGGCCCTCCTCCGACTCCTTCCCCCTTCACCTCGAGTGTGTGTTCGTGTGCCCACCTATGGGGGGGGGTGTGCTGGCTCCAGAAAGGGGGTGCAGATAGTGTCCTCACAGCTGGGCTGGGGCAGATGGGTAACCCTCGGTGTCTGTGGCTGTAGGAAGACACACCCAGCAGGCGAGCCTCCTCGGGGAGACGGAGGTCCTGGTGGAAGCGGGATTCTGGGGACTCCCAGACATTTTCTAAGATGAGTCGTGCAGAGGTGGGTAAGGCGGGATGGGGGGCGGGGGATGGACCCCTCAACAAGGGCTGCGGCAGGGTGGGAAGGAGGGGTGGGGGATGGCAGCGTGCTCCTGTGCCCTGTGGCTGGCCCCTGTCCCCCTCATCAGGCTGGGGGCTCAAGGGCTCCTGAAGGCTAGTCCAGGCCTCTGCACAGCCCGGTACCCCGAGGTGAAGGGCCGGACTCTAGCCAGAGGACCTCAGTGCACAGGCCTGTCTACACATGGGTGGCCAGGAAGGCCCATACGGTGCCCGAGTCTGTGGTTTCCGGTGAGGTGGGGGCACTGCCCCCTGAGTCCTGTTCTGTTATCAGCAGCCTGGGCAGGTCTCCAGCTCTGCTGGTCACCAGGGCTCCACCATGCCCCAGGTCAGGCAGGCTGCACCATGGGCTGCATTTCCCTCGGTGTCTGTGACCCTGCATGGCTTGAGCACCAGCTGCCTTGTGGGCGAGCAGAGCTTGGAGTGCTGCAGAATGAGCAGAGAGAGATGGAGGAAGGCTCGGACCACCGGGGAGCAGAAACCTCTCCCCTTTGCTGGCCGAGCCCTCTGGGTCTGCCTGGCTGTGGACAGGCTGCCCCCAGTCCTGGCAGGTGGGGGTAGAGACAGGAAAAGGCTGTTCCCACCGGAGGCGGGTGTTGCTGCCTTCCTGGCCTGCCCGGTGGGGCCCTCCCCTCGCCCTCTGTCCCTGGGTGATGGACAGGACCTGGGGTCTCTGTCCTCAGGGGAGGGAGCCCCAGCACTGAGCCACAGTGGGACAGGCCTGTGCTCACCGTGGCCCTGGCATGCTCTGCTCTGTCCACGCAGGAGGTGACGGCAGTGACACTGAAGACTGAGGCAGAGGCAGGTGTCAGTGGCTACAGTGTCACAGGCGGTGGGGACCAGGGCATCTTTGTGAAACAGGTGCTACAGGGCTCCTCGGCAGCCAGACTCTTCAGCCTGAGAGAAGGTGCTACGGCCTCCCCATCCCTGGGGTCCCCCTCCCCCCTGGTCCCCATAGTCCCTGTCCTGAGGAGCGCCTGCCTGCTGTGGTGTGGGGGTGGCCCTCCTGCCAGGGCTCTGTGGTGGGGAGGGCTGGGCAGTGAGTCAGGCTCCCCCCACCCTCCCGCACACACCCCAGCAGGGCCCTCCTCTGAGCAGGCAGGGCTGGGGAGCTGAGGCCGTGGCCACTCTGTGCCTGTCCAGGGGACCAGCTGCTCAGTGCCACCATTTTCTTTGACAACATCACCTATGAGGACGCTCTCAAAATCCTCCAGTACTCGGAACCGTACAAGGTCCAGCTCAAGATCAGGAGGCAACTTCCTGCCGGCAGGCACGGCGAGTGGGCTGACGGCTCCACTCAACACACCTTGAGGCACACGGAGAAGCAGGTGCAGCTGCCGTAGCCCCCGGGCCCGGGCCAGGGTGTCCCCACGCCCAGGCTTTGGACGCCGTGTGCTCGCTGCCCCAGGCACCCGCTCCCTGTGTTTCAGGATGCAGATGTGGCCCATGGGAGCACAGACACCCCTGTGAAGATGCGGGAGGCAGACGGAGACCAGGAGAGACTCATCTTCCAGCCCAGAGAGGGCCGAGGCCGGCATCCCCGGGTGGAGAGGCTCTCCTGGCCCAAGTTCCAAGCCATAAAGACCAAACGAGGGCCCCGGAGGTCACGCAGCTCCTCGGAGGCCTACGAGAGGGGCAGGGCCCCGGACGTGTCGCCCACGAGCTCAGACGCGGAGGCCCAGTTCCTGGCGGAGGAGCAACAACACCGAGCAGGGCCCGGCAGCCAGCGGAGGAGAAGGCTGTTGAACCTGCAATTCAAGGCGGGCTCAGAGGTGGGGCCGTCGTGGGTGGGTATCTGATGGAGGGGCCAAGGCAGCACACTGCAGGCCTGGGGCCTGCAGGGGCAGGGTCCTGGGATGACACTCCACAGGACCCGAGGGCTGTTGCCTCTGGCAGGGAAGCAGCCGAGGTGGGCAATGCCCAGGAAGGGACATGCCCTCCACAGGCAGCCACCTGCAGAGCCAACAGAGGCCCTGGGCGTTGGGGCTGGCATAAACCCCAGAGGCCAAAACTTGTCACAGGAGGGAAACGTCCTGGAGGACCTTGTGCTACAAGGGAAAGGGAAACAGACACAAGCCCCCGACAGAGCAGGGAGGACCACAAGGAGGGAGGGAGCACAAGGGCGGAAAATAGGGGCAGAAGGCAGTCCCTACAGGAGGCTGCAGAAGAAGGATGCACACGGGGCCACCCAGGGGAGGCCCACATCTGAATGCCCAACATAAAGACACACAACTTGACCTTTTCCAAAGAAACTCTGCTGGGGACGGCAGGAGAAGGGATGGCCCTCGGGCAGGGCCCAGGCAGGAGCTGACAGGCCACAGCCCTGGAGAATGGGGCCCAGAGCCCACAGACACGGAGGGATAGGCTCACTGAAGTGGGTATGGCACCTGGGAGGAAGAACAAGCACAGCAGGCTGGGACAGGACAGACAGAAGGGGAAACGAAGGAGTGCACAGGGGCAACAAGGGAGGGAGGAAGGGAAAGAAGATAATCAGACAGGTCCAAGGATGGCGATTCCGGTGCCAGCCCACACATAAGGCAATACAGGGGGAAGGAGGCGGGGACGGAAGAAGACACACAAACACAGCCCACACAACTGACGGTTCTCCAATTTCAGAAGGACAGAGATGGCAGCGATGGACAAGACACCAAAGCATTCAGAAAAGGTCGGAAAAAAATGACTGCAAAGGAACAAGAAGGAATGCAGCAGGGGGAAAGAGGACGTAGGGACGAGGAGGGGGCAGCCCGGGACAGCAAGTTCAAGATGCCCAAGTTCAAGATGCCGTCCTTCGGTGTGTCGGCCTCCGGCAAGCCCGTCGAGGCCTCGGTGGACGTGTCCCTGCCCTCCATGCAGGCCGAGGTGAAGACCAGTGACATCAGCGTCGAGCTGCCATCTGCCGACGTGGACGTGAAGACAGGCGAGCTGGGCCTGAAGCTGCCGGAGGGCCAC
>PVIA01011801.1:0-41970 GCA_004024845.1 Tonatia bakeri
GGGGGGGTAAGAATAGTATGGGAAATGTAGAAGCTAAAGAACTTATGACACATGGCCATGAAGTAAAGGGGGGGAATGTGGGTGGGAGGGGATGGCCAGGGTGGAGGGAAGTGAAAGGGGGAAATGGGACAACTGTAATAGCATAATCAATAAAATATATTTTAAAAAAGAATACTTAGCCCCAAAAATTTAGTGTTAGAAATGCTTCTTCTTGTAATATAAAATCTAAACTCTAATAAATTGAATATATTTGATCCTTAGCCAAATGAAAAGAGAAACTATGTATGGACAGTGTAGACAAAAAATCATTTTGGAAATCAACTTATGAAAAAGTTAGAAAAGTAAAGGAGAAACAGAAGTAATAACAACATTAAAAGGCCTTATTGTAAAAGAAGAAAATGCACAAATTCAGGAAATTGTGTGCATGCATATGTGTGTGTGTCCTTTTTCAAAAATTACTAAGATGAAGGTTTTTAAAATCTCACAACAAAAATCTCACTTGATAGGGCTACTAGCGGAATTAGCTGATTCTGTTCAGCATCTCTGTTTACTGGAAATACAACTGAAAAATGGTGTAATGTAATTACACTAAAAATCAGCTTAATTTTTACCTTAAAATTTATTTAGAACAGAATTATTTATTTTTCCCTTTATTGTCATTATTGCCATGCTATTTACAGTAGGTGGCGACATTGCTTCACTCCTAGAATCAACTGGCAGGGTCTGAACTATGAAACATAGAGGCAAACTCTGAAACAAATTGAGGGACCTAATTTGACCAAAATTAAAAACATTGTCCTTTCTATCTACCTTAAAAAGTCATATGAGTAATACCTTATTATAGTCTACCAAATTTTGGTAGCTCTCTCTAAGAGCACACCGTGCTTTTCCCCATCCCCTGCCCCCTGGTGACTTTTCCTTGCCTCCCTCTTTCTCCTAAGTTCCAAGGACCCTTCTTTTGCTGTAACCTGTTTTCTGAAGACCATTTCTTCTATGGCTCACTTTTACTTCTGTGATATTCTTTCTTTCCTTTTTTAGATTTTATTGATTTTATTCATTTTTAGAGAGAGAGGAAGGGAGAGAGAAAGAGAAGAAAAGATTCATGTGAGAGAAAAACATCAATCAGTTGCCTCTCACATGCTCCCAAATGAGGACCTGGCCCACAACCCAGTCATGTGCCCTAACCTGGAATCTAACCAGTGACCTTTTGGTTTATGGGATGAGCCACACCAGTCAGGGCTAGTTCTGTGACTTTCTAAATAAACTTTCTCAAAAAAACATATACAAAGTTTTTACATATTCTACATTAATATTATAGTATAGTATTTGTTGACTAATTCATTTTACCAATGAATGTCAATAAACCAGCATGTGTTATTTTAAAATTAATATTTATTTAATTTTTATCATGAGAATTTAATACATTTTCTCCTTTTAAGTTTTAATGTAAATATATATTTATTTCTACATAATTCCTGTGTGCTGGTCATTCATAATAACAATGTTTGTTATGCTTATGAGGACCAGAACTCCACGAATCTCTGCAAAGGTACAATCAGAAGAGCAGTTTTCTGGGCAAGACACTAAAACAGGTAAAATCTCAACATATATTTGAGATATAAAATGTTGCTTTAAGGCAATACCTGGACATATTTACACATGCTATGGAGTAGTTACTTTTAGTTGTCCTAAAATTTACCTCTTTTATCTTTAAATGGTACAGCCTAATTTTAGGAATCAGCACTTATTCAATATTTGTATGCAGCTATATAATTCTAAGATCTTATCTTTTAAAGTCTTTCTTTTTCTGAAATACAGAAGAATTATTTTTTAAAAAATGACAGTCTTTATCTCCTGTCCAGTTTGGGTTTCCTGTTTTGGTTCTTTTCATAATCACTGCAGTATTTACTTAAAGTGAAACACTCCAAGCAGAGACATGACAGGATTTCATACCAGGCAGTATTATATTTCCATTCTTGGTTTCCAATAATTTCTTGAAGATACTGAGCATGAAGTAATTAATTCCTTTAGGAAGCCAATTTCAAATTTCTAATTCATAATTAATACATGCCTTCTAACCCAGCATTCATGCAGTTTAGATTGTTTTCCCCCAAATGTCTTATCTTATTATTAACATTAGTTGAAGTTTATCTATTTTTTTCTAGTTAAGGGCAATTGTCAATTTGAAAAACATGTTAAAGATTTAGACAAATAAGGAACCACATTTGTTGCAGGGATTCATTCTATTCTCCTCAAGTATATTCATTCTTTCAATAAGATATTGTACAGGTCTTGGATTAAAAACGAAGACAAGGCATCCTAAAGAAGCATTAAGTTTTCTTTGTGTCAAAAAAAGTTACACATAATATCAAATAACACCTCTCAAATAATGTATCAAAAGCTATGACCTAGTATTCTTTATATTACCTGTGCCTGGCTTGTGGATGTGCAAATTGTTAGTTGAATTAATGAATGGATGTACCTGAACAGTCTTGGTGTCCTGAACCACTACAATTCCATCCATATGCAGGCCTCTGATGTTTTATTCTAAGTCCCCATGGCTATCCTCAAGAACCATGTGGAATGTTTCTGGGTGTCTTCCTCCTGCTTTCTCTTATTCTGCTGAGTGTCTCTGATTCCCAGCCTACACATTATTCCCAGCATCCTTTTCTCTGCTGTACCCCTTCTAATTGCTGCTTCAGTTGGCAAAAAAACAAATTCCACATTCTTATCAGTTTGACTTTCTGCCAGGCTTGTTCCAGCTTTGCTGTCAGGTTTGTTTTCTATCTTCCTACACATCAAATTCTCTTACCCTCACACAGTAACTCAGCCCTAGCTCACCAAGCCCCTTCTTGGGCAACTCAGGAAAATTCAGGGAAAATGTATAAATGCAAAAATGAACTAGAACATTTTTAACAATGTATTATAGATTATTAATGACTTCAGTAGCTTAAATAATTATACTAGATATAAAAAAGAAATCTAAAATGATGATAGGCCTAATTTAAAAAACAATAAGGGAAGAACTAGGCATTATCATAAGGCCAACATAATAAAGGAGGACACATCTAAGAGATAACAGCGAAATCCTGAGATAAAAGTGCAGTCACTATAGGAAAAGATGAGGGGCAAGGATTAGAAGATTTTTTTAGGAAGGAGGGGGACATTGTACTATTTTTATTTAGCGCTACACAAGGTTAAATTGCTTAATTCAATAAGTTGAAAAATAAACTACTTTAAATATGATTGGATGCTAAACTAAAATTCCCACAAGTAACAAGTCACACTGCTGAACTGCAAGGCAAGCAAATGTAGTGGCAGATCACTCTCCACAGTAAAATATTTAAGATTTTTGAAATATTTAAGAGTTTTCAAATAGAGAAGACATTCAGAGTCATGCAGAAAACATGTACTTTTCTATAAAACCATAGTCTAAAAACTGTGGAAATATTTTTTATGTTCCTGTTATATGATACCTGAAGAACATAATGACTTTAAAAAAAAATCCAGAAAGGCATCATCAGAATGATAAATTATATTGGGGCCTCCCATTTGAAAACAACCCAAATGATTAAGAATGTTAAGATGTATGATCAGAGCTTTTAAACTATAGCTTACACATATATGGCACTATTTTTCAAAACACTGTCACACATTATTTCATTTGCTTATAAAAATTTAGTAAAAATTAAGCATTATGATCTTCATTTTAAAAATAAACAACATGTGGATTGCATCCAAGAGGGTAGAGGAGTAAGCGGAAGCTACTCTAACCTCCTCCTAGGACCAATCTGGAATTCCAACTAAATTGTAGAGAAATCATCCTGAATAACTGACTGAACACTAGCTTGTGAGAAGTTTGTAACCAAGGACAGATGGAAGAAACCACTTCACCACAACAAGACTGGTAAAGAAAGTGGAGGAGGCATGAGAGGCCTGGCTGGGCTCTCATGGGCAGCTGCTGAAGTGCCAGAGGGATATTTCAGCAGCTCAAAGGGTTCCCCCTGAGAGTGTGGGGTCTAAACCACAAGCTGGGCTCCCTACAGCACCAGGGCCACAAGGGAGCTCAGATAACATCCAGTTGTAAAAAGCAGTAGAGTTTTGGTCTGCCAGGGAGAGATTCAGAGATCCTCTTAAAAGGCCAAAGCACAATATTCCATTTGCAGCCACTTACCCTAGACTCTGGCAAAAAGAGGTCAGGGTGAACTAGAGACATTTGAGGAGAGTCTGGGGTTGGTGGCTCTGGGGAGAAAACTGAAGGAACAGCCACCAAGATCCTTATGCTGAGTCATTCCCCATACTGCAGGAGCAATTACTCTCAGGCAGAGCACTCCTCTCTGAATGGCATCAGCCTGAGGGGAAGCAATAGCCCCACCTGCAGAAATTACTATGCCCCACCCTGTGGAGCTTAAGCCAGGTAGCTGATCACAGCATGATTAGATTAATTAGCTGCTTAGTGTGGAGTCTGATTAGTTTAACAGCTAAGGTGGAAAATACAAAGCAGCCAAACTGGGGAGAAAAAGAATCAGACCCCAAATGAAAGAACAAGTGATTTTTCCAGAAGAATTAGATGAAATAGACATAAGCAATTTATTAGACAAGGAGTTTAGCATAATGATTATAAGAATACTCAAGAACATAATATGAGACATAGAAACTATTTAAAAGGACCAGTTAAAAATAAAGAATGCAGTATCTGAAATAAATAATACACTGGAAAGAATAAACAGTAGGTTAGATGAAGCACAGAAGCAAATCAGTGATTTGGAAGATAAAGTAGAAAAAAAAAAACCCAGGTAGAGCAGTAAGAAAAAAGAATTTTAAAAAATGAGGAGTGCTTGAGGCACGTTTTGCACAACAATGAAGCATAATAACATCTGCATCATGGCAATACCCAAAGGAGAAGACAGTGAACAGGGGATCAAGAACCTATTTGAAGAAATACTGACCAAAAACTTCTCTAATATGGTGAAGGAAAAAGTCACACGAATCCAGGAAGCTCAGAGAGTCCCTAGCAAGTTGGAACTAAAGAGGCCTACACTGAGACACACCATGATTAAAATGACAAGGCTTAAAGACAAGGAGAGAATCCTAAAAGCCATGAGAAAAGCAGGGAGTTACCTACAAGGGAACACCAATTAGACTGACATCTGATTTCTCAACAGAAATATTTCAGGCCAGAAAGGAGTAGCATGAAATATTCAAGGTGATGGAAAGCAAGGACCTACAACCAAGGATACTTTACCCAGCAAGGCTATCATTTAAAATTGAAGGAGAAATAAGGAACTTCCCAGACAAGAAAAAGCTAAAGGAGTTTGTTAACACTAAACCAGTACTACAACAAATGTTAAATGGCTTGTTGGAAGGAGAAGGAGAAAAGGAAAAGGAGGAGGATGAGGAGAGGGGGAGAGGGGCGGAGGAAAAGGAGAAGAAGAAGAAAACAGAGAAAGGACAATAGTCTAACAATAAGATATCACTACATATGAATCTATCAATTATCACCTTAAAAGTAAATGCTCCTACCAAAAGACAGAGGGTAGCTGAATGAATGAAAAAAACAACTATATATATGCTTCCTCCAAGAGACAGACCTGTCTCAGATCTAAAGATACACACAGACTAAAAAGATATTTCATGAAAATGGAAAAGATAAAATAGCTGGGTTAGCAGTACTTATATCCAACAAAATAGACCTTAAAACCAAGACAATAGCAAGAGACAAAAAAAGGACACTACATAATGATAAAGGGAACAATCCAACAAGAGGGTATAACAGTAGTAGATCTTTACACACCAACATAGGATCACCTAAATATGTGATCCTATGTTGGTGTGTAAAGAAGCAAATCTTGATGGACATAAAAGGAGAGATTGACAGAAATACAGTCATAGTTGGGGATTTTAACACCCCATTGACTTCAATGGATAAGTCATCCAGGCAGAAAATCAACAAGGAGACAATGGCTTTAAATAAGACACTAGATCAAATGGATTTAATTGGTATCTTCAGACTATTTCATCCTAAAGCAGCAGAACATACAGGCTTTTCAAATGCATGTGGAATGTTTTCTAGGATAGACCACATGTTAGGACACAAAACAAATCTCAATAAATTTAAGAAGATTGAAATAATATCAAACATCTTCTCTGATCACAATGCTATGAAACTAGAAATCAATCACAAGAAGACCACTGAAAAACACAAAAAACATGGAAGCGAAGTAATATGTTATTAAACAATAAATGGGTTAACAATGAGATCAAGGAAGAAATCAAAAGATACCTTGAAACAAATGAAAATGAGCACACAAATAACCCAAAATCTGTAGGACACTGGGAAAGGAATCCTAAGAGGAAATTTATGGCATTACAGGCCTATCTTCACAAAAACAAGAAAAAAAACTCAAATAAACAATCTAACTTCACACTTAAAGGAACTTGCAAAAGAACAAGAAACAAAGACCAAAGTGAGTAGAAGGAAGGAAATAATAAAGATTAGAACACAAATAAATGAAATAAGAGTCTAAAAATAAGATCAATGAATCCAAGAGTTGGTCCTTTAAAAGATAAACAAGATTGACAAACCATTAACCAGAATATCAAGAAAAAAAGAGAAAGGACCTGAGAAAATAAAATCAGAAATGAAAGAGGAGAAATAACAACTAACACAAAAGAAATACAAAGGATTGTAAAAAAAAAAAATGTAATGAAAAATCATATGCCAACAAACTGAACAATTTGGATGAAATGGATAAATTTCTAGAAATATACAATCTTCCAAAAATAAATTAGGAAGCATCAGAGAACTTAAATAAACAGGTTACACCTAATGAAATTGAAGCTGTAATAAAAAAACTCTGAACAAACAAAAACCCTGGACCAGATGGCTTCACAGTTGAATTTTCCCAAACACTTCAAGAAGAACTAACACCTCTCTTTCTCAGATTATTTCATAAAATTCAAGAGGATGGAAGGCTTCCAAACTTATTTTAGGAGGCCAGCATTATCCTAATTCCACAATGAGACAAAGACACTACATAAAAAGAAATTATAGGCCAATATCCCTGATGAATATAGATGCTAAAATCATAAAAAAATATTAGTAAATCAAATATAGCAATGCATCAAAAAGATCCTACACCATGATCAAGGGGGATTTATTCTGGGAATGCAAGGTTAGTAAAACATCACAAATCAATAAATGTGATTTACCACATAAACAAATTGAAAGATAAAAAAAGAAATAACCATATCAATAGACACAGAAAAAACATTTCATAAAATCCAGCACCCATTTAAGATAAAAACTCTCAGAAAAGTTGGAATAGAGGGAACATACCAAAACATAATAAAGGCCATATATGACAAATGCACTGCCAGCATCACACTCAACAGGCAAAAACTATAAGCATTCTCCTTAAGATTAGGAAAAAGATAGGGATGTCTACTTTCACCTCTCTTCTTCAACATAATACTGGAAGTCCTAGCCATAGCAATCAGGCAAGAAGAAGAAATAAAAGACATCCGAATTGGATAAGAAGAAGTAAAACCATCTTTATTTGCAGATAACATGATTGTATACATAAAGAACCCCAAAGACTCCACCAAGAAACTACTAGAACTGATAAATGAGTTCAGCAAAATATCAGGATACAAAATTAATATCCAAAAATCTGTTGCATTTTTATACGCCAATAACGACCTAACAGAAAAGGAAATTAAGAAACAATCTCATTCACAATTGCTTCAAAAAGAATAGAATACCTAGGAATAAACCTAACCAAGGATGTAAAAGACCTATACTCAGAAAATTATGTGATACTGAAGAAAGAAATTGAGGAAGATACAAATAAATGGAAGCATATACCACGTTCACAGATAGGAAGAATTAACATCATTAGAATGTCCGTACTACCCAAAGCAATTGGTAAATTCATGTAATTCCTACCAATATTTCCATGGCATATTTCACAGAACTGGAACAAATATTTCAGAAATTTATATGGAACCAAAAAGGCCCTGCATAGCAACAGTGATCCTGAGAAGGAAGAACAAAGTTGGAGGAATCATGCTACCTAATATCAATGTATATTATGAGGCCATAGTATTCAAACAGCATGGTACTGGCATAAAAACAGACACATGGATCAATGGAACAGGACAGAGACCCCAGAAATAAACATACACATTTATACTCAATTAATATTCAACAGAGGAAGCAAGTACATACAATAGACTAAAGATAGTTTATTCAATAAATGGTATTGGAAATATAGGACAGATATGTGCAGAAAAATGAAACTAGACCATTTTCTTGCACCACACAGAAGAATACATTAAAAATGGATCAAATACTTAAATGTTAGAGCCAAAACCATTAGAATCCTAGAAGAAAACATAGGCAGCAAAATCTCAGACATTGCTTGTAGAAATTTTTTATGAGATAGATCTCCCCTGGCAAGGGAAACAAAAGAAAAAATAAACAAATGGGATGACATCAAACTAAAAAGGTTTTGTATAGCAAAATAAAAAGACAAGCTATAGAATGGGAGAACACATTCACTGATACATCTGATAAGGCATTAATATCCAAAATTTTTAAAGTACTTACAAACACCTAAACACCTAAAGTACTCAACAGCTAAAAAACAAACAACCCAATTTAAAAATGGGTAAAGGACCTGAATAGACACTTCTCCAAGGAGCACATACACATGGCCAATAGACATATGAAAAAATGTTCAACATCACTAATCATCAGAGAAATGAACATTAAAACCACAATAAGAAACCATCTCACACCTGTCAGAATGGCTATCATCAATAAATCAACAAAAAACAAATGCTGGTGAGAATGTGGAGAAAGGAATCCTTTTACTCTGTGAAGGGTAAAGTAACTGATGCAGCCACTGTGGAAAGCAGTATGGAAATACCTCAAAAAATTAAAAATGGATCTGCCTTTTGACCCAGGGATCCCAGTTCTGGGAACATATCCAAAGGAACCCAAAACACTAATTCAAAGGAACATAAGCATCCCTGTGTTTATTGCAGCATTATTTACAATCACCAAGATATGGAAGGAGCCCAAGTGTCCATCAATAGATGAGTGGATAAAAGAACTTTGGGACACTTACACAATGGGATTCTACTCAGCTGTAAAAAAGAAGAAAATTTTACCCTTTACAACAGTGTAGACAGACCTGGAGAACATTGTGGTAAGGAAATAAGCCAGTCAGAAAAGACAAACACTGTATGATTTCACTCATATGTGAAATCTAATGAACAAACTGAACTAACAAGCAAAACGGAGACATGCTCATAGATGGAGAATAGATGACAGCAAATTGGGTGGGTTAGGGGGTGGAAGGATTGAGCAAAAAGGAAAAAGGACTCATGGACATGGACAACAGTGCAGTGATTGCTGGGGGAAGTGGGATAAGAGGACTAAATGGTAATGGAAAAAATACAACAAAGATTAAATTTAAAAAATAAACAGCATGTAAAACTATGAAGGAAATCGGTAGGTGATAATAGACCTCTTAACTGAATATTAATATCTTATAAGTGGTGACATTTCTTTGTAGTTCATAAGAGGGCCATTTAAGACATTGAGCATAATGACCATAAAACATTATACAGTGGACAATAAACTTAAAATATGTTTTTAAACTCAGTAAGGTTAAGTCCTCAGAGTTATGTGGTTCTAAAGAAGACTAAGATCAATTTGTAGATGATATATCCAAAATGAGTTCCTAGAAGAAAATAGAGGACAATATTTTTCCACAAAACATCCCCACAGTCTGAGTGAAATCTTAGATGCTAAAAACAACTCTCACATGAATCCAAATAAATTGCTGTATTTTTCTAAATATCTTGTATGGGAGTCTTAATCCAGTACCAAACTACTGTTCTAGGACTAACTTTGGTCATACGATGAACATCTTTCACATTCCACTTAAAATGAAATGATATTTGCTTCCCAAATTCATTAGCACACTAGCAGCACCCAGGCATAGCAGTTACTAGAGAAATGGCAGGGGTGCCAAACTCATTTTTACCGGAGGCCACATCAGCCATGCGGTTGCCTTCAAAGGGCCAAATGCAACTTCTACCCCTTAACTGTTAAGGAGTAATTACATTTATGCAGTACTAAAATTATTTCTGCCCTTTGTAGGCAACCATGAGGCTGATGGGGCCCCTGGTGAAAATGAGTTTGATACCCCTGCTCTAAGTGCAATGAGTAATTTTACCACTCTTATACTCAATACATGTATTTCCTATTCTTGCCCCAACTAGAAAATAAAATGTTCATGCTCTTTGTATATTCATAAAAAGGTCTGGAGGTTTAAGCAGAGACAAATGAAAAATATATCTTTTTCTTTAGCTAGTGTCAAAATACCTGTTAATTTGTTGTTGTTGTTTATTAACTACATCTAGCCTAACTGTATACAAATTAAGCTGTAATATCAAGTCAGAACTGAAGAAAGGAAAATATAGTTCCTAAATACTCCATCATAATCTTGTGGTCTTTAGTTATATGACATTTATGAGGTGTTAATATTTGTTTCCTAACAGTCTTTCAGATAAGACTCATTAGCTGTGTCAAAGAAGGATGGCCCCTTGAAGAGGCAGCTAATTCTTGGAGCAAATAGCTTGCCTTGGAGCACAAGCACACCTTTGATATTCAAACCAACAAACCTCATGTCCATACTCCTTTCCATTTCCTTTTATCAGGCTCCTGAAATCCAGGACACTACCACCCTGCTCTAAATCACCCCAGGGTCAGGCATTGGACAGCTAACGACCACACCTGTAGCCCAGAGCTCAGAGGGATTATTCCAACTATCTGATCTAAACATGCTCCGCAGTTCACCCTGCCTCATGCATTTCTTCCCGTGAAAACCATCACCAAGACTTTCGCCCACCCTTTGCCCTCCCTCGTTTGTTCTGCCTCCTGATGGACCCCACTGCTTCCTGCAGCCCTGCATGGCATGGCGTGCCCTCTTCCTGGAAGTGCAAGTAACCTACTCTTTTAAACTGCAATTGTCTGCTGATCAGTTGGCCTCACTATACCTGAGTGAAAACAAATTCCCACATACATTTTAAAAACAAGAGATGCAGAATGCAAAGGGTGTATAAAGAAATTGATCTCAGAGTGAGATAAAAATCATATAAAAAAAATACGCTTGAGAAAAACATCCTCTCAGAATGCCATAGCCCAGTGGATTTTAATGTAACAGACTAGGAAAAGGCCATTGATATGGTGTCAGACCGCTTGTGGTAGCTGATCTTTGAGACTAACTACCACTTACTGAATATTGGTATTGTATCATAGAAGAATATCGACAGTTACCTGGAAAGCTTTTAAAATACCTCTCCCTTTTCCAACTACATATCTGCCTGAGGCCAGGTTTTCTTCATACACTTGAACCAAAACAACATATTGAATACAGAAACAGGGCTCAAAATGCAGCTGTCTTCTATTAAGCCAGTTCTTAAATATATTGGAAAAAGTGAGAGTGATACTTTTTTCACTAAATCTGTTTAATTTGGAAAATAGTTTTATTTTTCATAAAACCATTATTATTGTTATTTTTAAATGAATCAATCAATGAATCTTTTCCATGTTTCCCAGTTTTAATTTATAATATGATAAATATCAAAAGATAGAAACTGTTCTTAAAAACAAAAAGAGGTCATAAACTAACATTTTGAGAACCACTGGTGTAAAAGAATAGACACAGGAAAAACTGGAAAAGCAATGACAGCCACCCTGTGGAACAACTTGGATTGCAGGCTAATAAGGGGTTTTTTCATAGAGGTAATGAAGTCTCGAGCAGAGAGATAATGTGATGAAAGGGTATGTTTAGGAAGAGAACTCTGGTATATGTGCTTATATATGCAGGACACTTTGAAAAAGATGTGGGTCTGTTTAGAGTGTTTTGGTGGAGAAGGAGCAGCGTCTGGAGGCAGAGAAACCAGGCAGGATGCTCACGGAGAGTCCCGGACACAGAGTAACCAAGGTCTTAATCAGGAGTATAGTAAGGGAATGAAAATAATAGCTACTATTTGCTAAAATATATTGTGCTTACTATTTGTCAGGCACTGTGCAAACAACTTGGTGTGAATTATCCAGTTATCTTCTCTGTAGTCTTCTAATGGTTAACTTCATAAATTACGCTTAAAAGGTGAGAATGCTGAAGTACAAAGAGGCTTTGTCCTACAAAGGAATGTAGGACAGCCAATGAGGGATGAAGCTGAGCTTTGAACCCAGGGGGTCTTCCTAAACATCCTGAGTAGAAGAATCAGTGCAGCATAAAGGAAGAATCATTGCAGGCATTGG
The DNA here is from genome assembly GCA_004024845.1 of Tonatia bakeri. Taxonomy (NCBI): domain Eukaryota; kingdom Metazoa; phylum Chordata; class Mammalia; order Chiroptera; family Phyllostomidae; genus Tonatia; species Tonatia bakeri. Next base: position 12,344 of record PVIA01011801.1, read on the forward strand.
GTGAGTGAGACAGACACCTTCAGTGTCCTCCCTGATACCCTTAATGGGCAGTGTATTCATCCCGAACCACCATGCATATTGGCTGCTATTGGCTCACAACTACACTATTTGGGGGAGGATTTCCCTTGGCTGACAGGAGATGATTGGTACGCCTGGGAGGCTGGAGGTGGCTCACAACCAATCAGAGGCTGTGTGGGTGTGAATGAAGACCTACGTGACAGGTGTTTCACTCGCGCTCCCAGCTTGCTTGAATGCTCCCTGTAGAGTCAGGCAAAGTTGAGACTAGACCCCCTTCTGAAATACACCTTTCTCTGGCTTCTTTCCCTGCCCTCTCCTGCTGTCCTCACTCCCTTTTAGTCTCAAGGAAGGAGTCTCTCAGTAAACCAATTGTACATGAATCTCTGTCTTAGGCTCTGCTTCTAGGAAACCAAATGACACATGTAGAAATTTTATTTTAAAATATCTTTTGGAATTCGATTTTTAAACAGTTTTTTAAACATTTTATTTATTGATTTTTTTAAGGAGAGAGAGAGAGAAATGTCAATTTGTTGTTTCACATATTTATGCATTCACTGGTTGATTATTGTATGTGCCCCGACCAGGGATTTAACCCACAACCTTGGTGTACCAGGACAAGGCTCTAACTGACTGAGCTCTCTGGCCAGTGCCTCTTTTAGAGTTCCATTCTTTTTGTGGGTCTCGGATATTACAGTAACCTCTGAGATGGGTCTATAATATAGTCTCTCATTAACTCTTTTCCCCTGACATCAGATACCTCAAGAAACCCATTAAACATTTGGACCTGAGACATATTCATTCCAAATCACAACTCCGATTAGAACCTTCAGTGATTTTTTTTCTAATCAAGCTATTATGGGCACTCAATTCTCCCCTTAGAACACAGGTGGCAAACACAAGGCCCACAAGCCGAATCCGGCTCTCCACCTTGTTTTATCTGGCCCGGCACCTTGTTTCTACCCGGCAGCAGTGCCAAGCTCTCACTTAACAGTTAAGGAGTAGTTACAGTTAAGTTACAGTTAACTGTCTTGCTTAACTGCAAGCTTGACAAATGAGTTTGACACCCCTGCCTTAGAAGAATCGCCTTCAATACTGGAACTTCCATGCTTTATGTCCCACCAGCACTTAGTATGGTGTTATGTAGTTTGAAGATATACAGTAAATGCATTAAATAAAAAGAAAAAAAGCTCAGAATTTATCAACTCATTTTACAGTCATCTTTATGCTAAAGACTATCTTCCTAAGAATCTAATACAGGCATACCTCAGAGATGTCATGAGTTTGGTTCCTGACCACCCTAATAAAGTGAATATGGCAATAAACTGAGTGGTAATCTCATTTGCTAGGGAAAGGTCTTGCCTTTAGTTTGTGAAAAACAGCACCTGTGAAGCACAATAAAGCGAAGCACAATAAAACCGAGGTAAGCCTGTGTAGCTCTTTCATGAGCATGGGACTCACCTGGGGGAGCTGACAAAGCAAAATGAAGGGTTCTCTCTCTCCTGCCCTCCTACGTGTGATTTTAATTCTCTAGGGCTGAGGCAAGATTAGGAATATGCATTATTTTAGCAATACCACAAGAGATTTTAATGCAGGATGTCAGTGGGCCACATCTTGAGAAATACTGCTTTAAAATATTGAAACATGACATAAAATTGCCTATTAAAACACACACACAAGATCTGAAATCTAAAGGGCACCACCTTCTCTCTCAATCACCAACATTATCTTTTACCCATAACTATCATTGTAAGAAGTACAGGCCAATTTAAGGATCTTGGAACATTTTTACTTGCTAAGTTTTTAAAAATATATTTTATTGATTATGCTATTACAGTTGTCCCAATTTTCCCCCTTACCCCCCTCCACTAGGTACTCCCCATTCCCTCCAGCGTCTTCCTCCCCTTAGTTCATGTCCATGGTCATGCATATAATTTCTTTGGCTATTCCATTTTCTCTGTTGTCCTTAGTATCCTCCTGTCTATTCTGTACCTACCAACTCTGCTTCTTATTCCCTTTACCTTTTCCCCTGTTCTCCCCCTTTCCACTCCCAACTATAACCCTCCAAATAATGTCCATATCCATGATTCACTTCCTGTTCTGCTTGTTTGCCTCGTTTGGTTTTTAGATTTAATTGTCGATAGTTGTGAATTTATTGCCATTCAATGTTCATAGTTTTTATTTTTTTCCTTTTCTTAAATAGGTCCCTTTAACATTTCTTATAATAATGGTTTGATGATGATGAACTCCTTTAGCTTTACCTTGTCTGGGAAGCACTTTATTTGCCCTTGCACTCTAAATGACAGCTTTCCTGGATAGAGTAGTTTAAGATGTAGGTCCTTGCTTTTCATCACTTTGAATACTTCTTGCTAGTCCATTCTTGTCCGCTAAGTTGCTTTTGAAAAATAAACTGACAGTCTGTGGAAACTCCCCTGTAGGTAACTTTCTACTTTTTTCTTCCTTCTTTTAAAATTCTCTCTTTATCTTTAATCTTTGGCATTTTAATTATGATGTGTCTTGGTGTGGCCCTCTTTGGGTTCATCTTGCTTGGGATTCTTTGAGCTTCCTGGACTTGTATGTCTATTCCTTCACCAAATTAGAGAAGTTTTTTTCATTATTTTTTTCAAATAAATTTTCAGTTTCTTGCCCTTTTCCTTCTCCTTCCAGCACCCCTATGATTTGAATGTTCATAAATTTGAAGATGTCTCAGAGGCAACTTATACTTTCTTCATTTTATTGAATTCTTTTTTCTTCTTGCTGTTCTGATTGAATTTTTTTTCTTTCTTATGTTCTAAATCATTGATTTGATTCTCAGTTTTTGCCACTCACTCCACTTCAATTCCCTGTAAATTTTTCTTTATTTCACTTAGTGCCCTTAGTACCTTCATTTCTACCTAGGTCTTTTTTATGCTGTTGAAGTACACAGTGAGTTCCTTGAGCATCCTGATAACCAGTGTTTTGAACACTGCATTGGATAGATTGCTTATCTCCATTTTGTTTAGTTCTTTTCTGGAGTTTTGTTCTTTTCCTTCATCTGGGGCATATTTCTTTGTCTCCTCAATTTGGCAACCTCCTTGTGTTTGTTTCTGTGTATTAGGTAGAGCTGCTTTGATTCCCTGTCTTAGTAGCTTGGTCTATTGTAGAAGAGCCCACTAGTAAGTTGGGTGGAGCGGAACCTTAGTTAATTGCCAGGATGGGGTAACCTTGTTGTAGCTCTGTGACCATGTGTGGGGAGGGCTCAGAGAAGGGACAATGCCACTGCCTGGCCTCTGGAGTTTTGTCTGGAAGGAAGCTGTCTCCCAGCCCTCACCCTGATGCCAGACACTTTAGTATTTCCCCATGTGCCATTGGTGCCCTTCCAGCTGTTGCCCTGGTGCTGAAGCCCGAGTGAGTGAGTCTACGTAAGTCTTAAGTCCATTGTGGGTCCTTTAAGAGAAGACTCCTGAGAGTCTCGCAGTTTCTTCCACTGCCCCAACCCCCACTGGTTTTTACAGCCAGAAGTTATGGGAACTTATCTTCCTGGTGTTAGAACCCTGGGTTGGGTAGTTTGGTGTGGGACTGGGACTCCTTGCTCCCGAGGCATCCTCCCAATTTTTAAGCACCACACATGGGTGTGGGACTACCCATTCCACACCTCCATGTCTCCACTCCTCTCTGAATCTCCCTTCTCCTACCTGTCTGGATGAATGTGGCTTCTTTAATTCCTTGGTTGTCAGACTTCCATGCAGCTCAGTTTTCTGATGACTCTGGGTGATGGCTGTTTTGTAGTCCAGTAGTGATTTTTGCTGTGGCTGTGCGAGGAGGCAAGTTGTGTTTCCCTATGCCTCCATCCTGACCAGAAGTCTTGTTCCTAGACTTGTCAAGTTTTATTGAGATTATTTCCTTAGTAAACATGGGAGCAATGAAAAAATAATGTTTCTGACAAGTTTAGTGTTTATATATGTCCAACATCCCATACAGTGTATCATTAGATGCCTCTAACATGCTATTAGTTCTCCTGGGGGCCTTGGCTATCTCTCTGCTCGTTAACCACAGTGATTTGTATAGCCTTCAGGCAATTCGCCCTTCCATCCTTCAAAACAAAAATACAGTAATGAATGCTTTCAAAATGTCTCTGAAGTAAATGACCTCTGCCACCCAGAAAGCACTATTAAAGTGATGTCTGCTCTGGGAAATTGTTGCTGCAACATTGTTAATCCACTGGTGACTGCAATGACCATGAGAAAGCCAGAAGTTGTGAGCTGTCTCAGAGGGGTTAGCTCTCCATGCTGAAGGCCAGCGATCTACGATAAACCATGCTGTGACAGACATCTGAAAGGCTTACGATAGAATTAACCCAGCTCATTCATAGTCTTTCTCACCTTTAGGAACAACCCTAAAAAGCCTGCGAGTAGGGCAGCCAGCTGTGGCATTGCTGCAAGAATAGGCAAAAGCATTTCCTCTCTTTCATCAATAAATGTGTAGTTCCAGGGCTTATTTTACTCCCCTCAGTTGTCACTAGGTTTTAAGTGTCTAGTTAGCTAACATTTCTTCTTAAAACATGATTGTGTAGCTTAAAATATAGAAAAATTTCTTTCCCAGCATAGAGTAAATTCCCAACAGACAGAAACTCCAACTGTAGCCAAACACAAGTCCAGCTGCCTGCTGCTATGAAAACCGATGCTGGAGAGGCAGGTGCTGATGTAAAGGAAAGTGGTGTATTTTCAGGTGCTGACCTCTTGGAAGGTGGGGGACTAATGTCTCAAAGCCCATCTCCACCTCTCAGTGGAGGCAGAGGTGTTTATAAGGAGGGAGAGGGAAACAGAGCAGAGATCAACAGAGGGGGTTGAAAAGCTCCCTCCCTGCAGACAAGCACAGTCCATTACAATAAGGCAAGTGATAGTCCAGTTCATGTCGTCCTGATTTAGTCACCCTGGCTCCACAACATTCTGGTTTTATGTCATCCTGGCTCCATGACTGAAGCTCAGCAAATCTCCTGGAGCTAGGATGCCTGAAGGTCTGAGTCTGTGTCTTTTGACGCTAGTTCCTAGGATTCTTACACAAACATGCTCATCTATAAGCTACATTATGAGTCACAGTCAGCACTTATAGAAACAATATCAGAAGAATGGTGGGGTGGGTTACAGTTTTCTACTGTTGCACAGCCAGATAAAAAAATATTAAAATTAACTACATTTACCCTGGAGGGGTGGCTCCTTTGCTGGGGGCATTGTCCTGTACACCAAAAGGTTGTAGGTTCAATCTCCAGTCAAGCCAATGCCATTCGCAAGATGAAATGCAAAAACCCTAAACAAACCACTAGCAAATCATATTCAGCTACAAAAATAATGTCAATAATCACACAAGAAATAATGGACCAACTACATTAAAGTTTACAACTTCTGTTCATCAAAAGACACTATCAGGAGAGTGAAAAGATCATTGACACTCATATAAGCAACAAAGAATTAGTCCAAAATGTACAAAGAATATCTGTGACTCAATAAGAAAGATACAGATGTTCCCATAGAAAGATGGTTAATAGAAATAACCAGAAATTTTGTTAAAATGAATAAGAAATGGTTCATAAACATATGAAAAATTGTTCAAACCTTTCTTGGTAATTGCAGACATTTAAAATGAAACCAGAGCGTGAAAGAACTTCACATACCAGATTGGAAGACATAGGTCACTAACCTAATTTGTTTCCTCCTCAGATCTACTCCTATGAGTCTACCACTTTGATTTTCACTAGAAATTCAACAATGCCCTCGATTCCCTTCCTCATGAATAAGTGGAAGAAACTCACCGTAGAAACAAATATGCTACTTTTCCTGCTTTTGTCTTTATCCTGCTCTTGATTGCTGTGTGGGGGAAAATGTTGCCAACCCACCATCATGACCTTTTTCTTTCTACTTTTAACCTAAATCTGTGGAGTATTTATTTCTAGGCTGATGGTATTTTCTTATTTAAGCACTTAATGGCTTAAATATTAATGGCTTAATATCAAAATAAGCATTTCATAAAGTTAGGTATATTGATGAATTGTGATTCTTTTATTATGCTGGGCAACAAACCAATTGACTTCTTAAGCAAAAAGAAATTATGTGCCAACATTTTGCTTGAACTATGTTCCCCACATAAGTCTGAACTCATATATTTTTTTTCCTTAGGAGGGGACTGCTTTTTTGAACATACAAAGATTTCTGGAGGGGCAATTTCAGGTTGTTGGCATCTTAAAGTGAATTCTTTTATCAGAGATTCTCCCTCCAAACAGAAACAAAGGGCAGCATGAAGTCTAAATCAGACACCAAGGAAAGGGTATTTAGGCAATAAAAGGAGAGAAAGGGAATGGGAAAGATAAGTGTGGAACCACAGCAGAGCACAAGCTTCACAAATGTGCTGAGCCCTCCTGTCAAATCCTGTTTTCAGGCTCCACATTGTCTCTCCTAATAATCGCCCTGAAAAAATTCCAGATGAAATCAGTTACATTTATGTGGTAACTTCATTTGTGAAAATAGATATGGGCTGCCAGAACACATACAGGAATCTCCAGGCACTATTATTTTGCAAAATTTTGATAACATTTTATGTTTAATCATGTGTCCTACCAGTGTCCTCAATGAAAACAATTCTTGGTCTTTATTAGCCAAAAATTATCTAAATTTTCTTCTATGAAGAAATCTTCCAATATAAAGCACTCAGTATACAGCAGGAAACAATTTGGGTACTGGATAATGACTGCAGTGATGTGCCCACATGATGATACACTAAGACCTTAAAAAATAACCTTGGCTCAGGTCCCTCGAAAGAGATTATTTCTGATAGATCAAGGACTCCTGATTGCAGCCTCCAAGTCCCTGTGCAGGCTGGTCTTCTGACTCCTGAAGAAGTCACTTTCTTCATATATACTTATGTTTTCCATGTGATAGGTGAATTTATGTATTTCCATTTTACAATTTTGTATAAAATATCAAACCAACATCACATGGCTGGATGTGAAAAATCAGATAAGAATCTTATAAAAAGTACCATATTTGTTTCATAATATACCTCAATGAATCAGAGTTAAACCATCTGTCATATTCAAAGAAGCATTTAAGTCCATTCTACCTTCCGTTCAAAACAAAAAAAAAATGGAAAAAACCTTTATTTAAAGTATATTTTATTGATTATGCTATTATAGTTATCCCATTTTTATTCTCCCCTTTTTCACCCTCCACCCAGTACCCCCATTCTCTCCAGCATTTTCCCACTTAGTTCGTGTCCATGGATCCTACATATAAGTTCTTTGGCTTCTCCATTTCCTATACTATTCTTAACATTCCCTTCTTTATTTTGTACCTGACACTTATGCTTCTTATTCCCTCTACCTTTTCCCCCATTCTCCCCTCTCCCCTTCCCTGTTGATAACCCTCCATGTGACTTCTATTTCTATGATTCTGTTCCTGTTCTAGTTGTTTGCTTAGTTTTTTTTGTTTGTTTGTTTTTAGGTTCAGTTGTTGATAGTTGTGAGTTTGTTGTCATTTTACTGTTCATAGCTTTGATCTTCTTCTTTTTCTTAGATAAGTCCCTTCAACATTTCATATACTGAGGGCTTGGTGATGATGAACTCCTTTAGCTTTACCTTGTCTGGGAAGCACTTTATCTGCCCTTCCATTTTAAATGATAGTTCTGCTGGATAGAGTAATCTTGGATATAGGTCCTTGCTTTTCATGACTGAATACTTCTTGCCAGCCCCTTGTTGCCTGCAAGGTTTCCCTTGAGAAATCAGCTGACAATCCTATGGGAACTCCTTTATAGGTAACTCTCTTCTCTGCTGCTTTTAAGATTCTCTTTATCTTTGGTCTTTGACATTTTAATTATAATGTGTCTTGGTGCGGTCCTCTTTGGGTCCAACTTGTTTGGGACTCTGAGCTTCCTGAACCTGTATGTCTATTTCTTTTGCCAGATTGGGGAAGTTGTCTTTCATTATTTTTTCAAATAAGTTTTTGATTTCTTGCTCTTCCTCTTCTCTTTCTGGCACCACGATGATTCAGATGTTGCTACATATAAAGTCATCCTAGAGGTTCCTAAGCCTCTCCTCCTTCCTTTGAATTCTTGTTTTTTCATTCTGTTCTGGCTGAATGTTTATTTCTTCCTTTTGTTCCAAATCATTGATTTGAGTCTTGGTTTCCTTCCCTTCACTGTTGGTTCCATGTACATATTCCTTTAGTTCACTTTGCACAGCCTTCACTTCTTCCTTTATTTTGTGGCCATACTCAGTCATTTTTGGGAGCATCCTGATTATCAGTGTTTTGAACTCTGCATCTAGTAGGTTGGCTATCTCCTTGTCACTTAGTTCTTTTTATGGAGTTTTGATATGTTCTTTCATATTTTTGTCTCAGAGCACCTGTTACATGGTAAAGGGCAGAGTCTTAGGTATTTGCCAGGGTGGGGCAACCCAGGTCACTGCACTGTGGTGCTGTATGTTGCGGGCATGGTCATAGAGGGAACAGTGCTGCTTGTTTGGCTCTCACTCAAGTTTCAGTCACTTGCCCCACTTCTGAGAGTGACTGGCACCCTTCCAATTGCTGCCATGATGCTAATTCTCTGAGTAGGTGGGCTTGTGTGTGTTCTAGGACCTCATGGGCCCCTGAAATGGACACTCTTGAGAGACTGGCAGTGTCTTCTGCCTCTGCAGCCCTCAGAACTTTTTACAGCCAGAGGTTATGAGGCTTTATCTTCCTGGCACTGGAACCCTGGAATGCTCTGTCTCTCCTGCACTGGGACTGCTCACTGCCCAGTTGTTCCTCCTGGTTTTTATCTACACATGAATGTGGGACATCCCAGTCCTCCAGATGCTGCCTTACATGTATCCTCTCTGCCTGGCTGCCTGTCTTCACCCCTCCTACCAGTCTGGTTGAACGTTTCTTCTTTAACTGCTTGATTGTCAGACTTTCATATAGTTCAGTTTTCTAGCAGTTCTGGTTGGTTTTTATTTTTAAATTGGTTGCTATCCTTCTCTTGGCTGTGCAAGGAAGTGAAGTTTATCTACCTAGGCCCCTATCTTGGCCAGACTCAAGGTGCATCTCCATGTTTAACTTTTGAGGAATTGTCAGACTGTTTTCAAAGTAACTGTACCATTATACATTGTTATCAGTAGGAAGGGGGTTCTGATTTCTTCATATCTTTACCAACACTTTTCATTATCTGTCTTTTATATTATAGCCATTCCAATGAGTGTGAAATGATATCTCTTTGTGGTTTTAATTTGCATTTCTCTGATGACTAATGATGTTGAGCATCTTTTTATGTACTTATTATCTTCTTTAGGGACATATTTATTCTGATCCTTTGACCAATTTTAAAGAGATTTTATTTATTTATTCTTAGAGGGCAAGGGAGGGAGAGAAACACTGATGTGTGAGAGAAACATCAATCACTTGACTCGTACATGCTCCCAACTGGGACCCAACCTATAACCCAAAGATGTGCCCTAACTAGAAATTGAAACAGTGACCTTTCGGTCTGTGGGACAATGCACGGCCCATGGGGTTATCTGGCTTTTTATTATTGAGTGGTAGGTGTACTTTATATATTCTAAGTAAAAGTCCTTGTCCAATATATGAGTTGCTAATATACCTCCCATTCTGTGAGTTGTTGTTGCACATACTTTATAGTGTGGTTTGACACACAAATGTTCTTAATTTTGATCAAGTTAAATTTATCTATTTTGTTATTGTTGCTGCTTGTGCTGTTGGTGTCATATCTGAGACAACATTGCTGAATCCAAGTTCATGAAGATTTACTTCTATCTCCAATAAGGCCAAGTTAAAGGAGTTCATCATCACCAAGCCCATATTATATGAAATGTTAAAGGGACTTACCTAAGAAAATGAAGATTAAAAATATGAACAGTAAAAAAAGACTTCAAATTCACAGTTAGTAACAACCATACCTAAAACAAAAGAAACTAAGAAAACAACTAGAACAGGAACAGAACCACAGAAATGGAGATCACATGGAGGGTTAGCAACAGGGCAGTGGGAGGAGGAGAGAGGGGGAAAAGATATAGAGAATAAGTAGCATAGACAACAGGTAGAAAATAGAGGGAGGGCAAGAATAGTATGGGAAATGTAGAAGCTAAAGAACTTATGACACATGGCCATGAAGTAAAGGGGGGGAATGTGGGTGGGAGGGGGTGGGCAGGGTAGAGGGGAGTGAAGGGGGAAAATGGGACAATTGTAACAGCATAATCAATAAAAAAAAAAAGTAAAAAAAAAGAAAAACTCATAGATACTAAAAAAAGATTCACTTCTATCTTTTCATCTATGTTTTTATTATTTTAGTTATTGCATTTAGGTCTTTGACTTATTTTGAGTTCATTTATTTATCAGAGAAACCCCTGTATAAATATATAATCAACTTAGACTTTAATTTTATGAGGCAAATAGGGCAAAGTCTATATACATTTTTTGCAAACCATTTTAACACAGAAAATATCAAATATATAAATAGACATTTCAAAATATCCAATTCTACAGTGATCACAGGATCTGACATTCTACCTACAATGTGTAAATTCTAGAGCAAAACCGAAGTTATTGATTGGTTTTAAATCAACTTGCATTCCTAAGTAACTAGGAGTCTCTAGGAATATATGTTAGATTGAGAATGAGGCGATGATTATCGGTCTTCAAATTTACATGTTTATCTTTAGCTGATTGTGTCTAAAGTGCCTAACTACAAGATTAACTTCTGCCTGTAGTAATCAAAAACGAAGTAATTTGGGCCAATTCTCCCACTGAGGATAATTTAAAATGCTAGGAAAATGCTAAAAACCAAACCAAACAAAATAAATAAAACAAAACTCCACAGTAAATTTGTTTGGAAACATCAAATTCAAACAAAGACTTTAAGGACAATATCTGAGAAAAACTAAAAATTTAAAGTAAGCTTGATATGCATAGTTACTTTCTCCATGGAAACATTTGGCAATTAAAGAAGAAAATCAAGGGTCCAATCAGTACTTTTAGTAGCCTCATGGAATTAGGATGACAAAAGTTGGAGTCCAAGGTCTGGAAGGATCTGCAGAGGAGGAATAGCCATGGTAAATCACTCTCCATGTTTGGACTGGATTCTGAAGGGCTGAACCCTGGGGAAACTAGTGAAGGGAATATAGATCAGTTCTCAAGGACTAGGCTTTGTGTTATCTTAATCCCTAGAATTTGATTAAGACTATTCAAGATTGCTAGTATCGCAGAGATTGGTAAAAGAAAAACAAATTTACTATGCAGTATAATAACATTATTGTAAGCATCAAATTATTTGTATAAGCATTTTCAAATACAATGTCTAGCATACAATAAAAAATAACCAGGTACCCCAAAGGATGTGACAACATAATTCAGAACCAGCAGACAATAATAAACAACACAATTAAGTCCTCAGGATCCATTATAGTTATCATAAGTAAACTTTAAAGTAACTATATTTACCATCTCTATGAAGGTAAGATGAAAAGTTTTGAGAGATATAGAAAATAAAATACTTGAAAATGTTTCAAAAAGAATCCAAGGAATAAAAACAAATTAATAGCTGGAATTAAAATTCAGTCTAGACACATTAGAACAAAAGGTATATTGAGGATGAAGCACCAAGAGTCAAAAGGGTGGAAATTATAGGCAAAAGTGTAAGAGTCATAGAGGATAAACTGTAAAAAGCAAACATAGACATAATTGAATCTAAGAAGAACAGAGAGACTAAGAAGAGACATATCTAAAAGAGATAATAGCTGAGAACTGTCCCAAAACTTTTGAAAGATTAAGTTTAAAATTCAAGATTTCCTATCAACTCTAAATAGGATAAGCCTGAAGAAATTCATACTTAGGTTTATCACAGACAAATCTGTGAAAAGATAAAGAGGGAAAAAAATCCACCAGGCACTTAGAGGAAGCAGCCAGAGAAAAAGAAGACTGATTGCTCCTTATCAAAGGAGCAATAATTAGAGTAAGAGTCTACAGCTAACTTCTCAACAGAAACAATGGAAGCCAAAAGACAATGGTATGATAACTTCGGGGCACTGAAAGAAAATAACAACAAAACCAGAAATCATGCACAGTGAAAATATTCCTCAATAATGAAGGGGAAATAAAGACATTTTTATACAAACAAAAACTGAAAGAATTATTCACATGCATATCTACACTAAAGCGGATACGATTGGGTATTCTTTAGGTAGAAAAAAAAAATGATCCCAATTGGGGATGTATATAGCAGAGGAAGCAATGAGATTTAAACATTTGAGTAAATCTCAATGAATATTTACTGCATAATATTTACAGTAATAATGACTTTTGTTCTTGAAAATATGGAGAAGATAAAAAACAATAGTATTTAGAAAGGATAAAATATTGTTACAGTGTCCTTAGAGTCTAACATTCTCTGGCAAGATGGTGTAAGTGCAAATATGTATCTCATTTTGATAAATCACAAATGTTGTAATAATTACAGTAATCACTAGAAGTCTAATAAAAGAGTAAATAATTTCCCAGCTAATAATAGGTAAAGGAAAGGAAATTGAGTTCATCTAATAATTGGACATTTGACTAAGCAAGAGAAATTTCAATGAAATATATACTTCAGAAAACACGATCCCACTTTTGGTAATCAAAATTTGAGTAACTGTCATTTATTTAGGGTTCTAACTTTCATTTATAGCTATCTTACCTTTTCATTATAATTTCTAAGAAGCCAATTGTTTCCCCAAGGATTTTTTTAAATATTATATTTTATCCATTTTATTCTTAACTCAAAATAAAATGGAATTAAACATGCAAAATAACTGAATGTCAAGTAACCAGTTATACAGCCAGCTCATTTACACTGAATTAGTAATTTGCTCAGTCTGCCATTTATGTTAATTAAGGAAAGATTCTTCTGTTATACATTTACAGAATGACAAAAATGTCTTATTTGCTTCTCTGTAAATGTTATTGTTATCTTAAGTTTAAGTTCTTTTCCACTATTAGCCTCTTAGAGTAAGTCTGTATAAGGTTGTCATTTTCATTACTGTACTTTTATTTTACTGTAATTGGGAGACTCTTCAACTTAAAAGTTAAATAGGTATTAAAAACACATAGGATTCTGGGCTTTAGCAAGCTCTGTCAACTTTGCATAAAGTGACACAACAGCCAGCATGACACATCTGTTTCTCAAACATAAATGGGCTCTTATACTTTAACAGGGTGTCAAACTCATTTTCACTAGGGGCCACATCAGCCTCGCAGTTGTCTTCAAAGGGCCAAATGTAACCTCAACTCCTTAACAGTTAAAAAGTAGTTACATGTGTACAGTCCTAAAATTATATTCGGCCCTTTGAAGGCAACCACTAGGCTGACATGGCCCCCAGTGAAAATGAGTTTGACACCCCTGCTTTACAAGCTTTTCTATCTTTTCATGTAATTGTGCTTTAGTGAAATATTGTTAATAAAAATCTTAGTAACAAAATATTCATGTAGTGTTATATTTTCCATATATTACAAAGATTAGCCACTGGCATGGTTACATGAATTTGTTCTGAATCTCTGTTTAGCCAATTAACTTTATATGCATAGTTTAAGGCCTCAGTTACGGGTTGGAATGATCTGGGAGAACAGGGACATTTTATTATTTGTCTACATTTCCTATAATCACTGAGTAATTGTCAACTCTCTGAAATAAGTAAAGGCTTAAATTTCAATTATATCTTGGCCACAGACTTGCTTTGTCAACTCAACTTCTCTAAGCTTTTCAGTTTCCTCTTAGTAATCTGTCCTTGGCTTTAAGGTGTACTAGTGCAATTTGATCTCTTGGGAGAGAAGGATTTCTGCAAATTTAAAATATTTTTATTACCCTTCATGGAATACTCATATCTAAATTTTTTGGCCTAAATGCAGAGCATGTGCAGAACCCATCAGTGTCTCTAAGTTCAGTGAGTATGTGGTGTCTGCCATCTCATTGTTCATCGTTTCCTGAACCTGTTGCATCTAAGAGGCTGCTTTCCAGTATTCCTGCATTAACGTTTGTTTCTGCTGTGATGGCATCTTTCCACCCAACATTTTGTTGTTCACCGTGAGCCAGAAAAGCATCTGTAATGGAGAGCTTAGCTTATCGCGCTTGGGGCTTCAGGCTCAGATGAAGTACCAAGAAAATTCTAGGAGCAAAGTCTAGACACGGGTAGCTGCTAACTGACTTCAAAGTGCTTGTTCTATTTTGTCCAAAGACTTAGGAGACTGCTACCTCAGCAATAAAGGGGTATAGCTTCATATAAGAGCCAAGCTTGCAGAAATGGGAGGTAAACTAAATGTTAAACATAGGTCAATTCAAACAATACCTCTAAATTGGAGTTCATGTAAATTACTAAAATGTGAGTTATACAGTTACCATCAAAAGAATCTTTAAAGTTAAAAACTGAACATTTCTCAATGAAAAAGATGATGTTGAAGAGTCAGATTACTAAAGAAAGTCAGAGAAATATGACTATATAATGGATACAGATAAGGGAAAAAGCAGCATAGGCATTAGAGCTAAGAAAAGGTTAGTTTGGACCTTATGAGGGATATGGCATGATAAGAAATCTTAGAAGTGGGAATTCACATTTGATTTGAATATTTAAGATTAGAAAGTCCTAGGGTAAGAAATGTTTTATGTATAATTAAAGGGATCAAACCTGGAAAAGTATTTTAATTTTTTCTTGCATTTATTGATGAGAGAGAGAAACATTGATTTGTTATTTGCTTGTTTATGCATTCATTGGTTGATTCTTGTGTGTGCCCTGACCAGGGACTGAACCCTCAACCTTGACATTACCAGACAACACTCACACCAACTGAGCCACCCTGACAGGGCTGGAAAAGTATTTTAATAATAAAAATACCGAGGGAAGAAGGGCTGGGGGAAAAGAAAACAGAATCAACTGACATTATATAAAAAGAGAAATAAAGACATCAAAAGAGAAAGGAATGGACAGAAAAGAGAATTAAACATACATAAGTAGGCTGATGAGCGATGGGCACTCGTCTTCATTACTTTGCAGTGTTACCGCTGCTATGGTTTACAAAATGCTGTGAACAAGGATCAAGTCATAAAATTTCACCTTGTATAATGTCTACTTATGGAAGAAAAAGTTTGTTAAGTAAGCACGCACAATCAGCTTGAAGCACACAAAGATATTACGATCCTCAAAGTTAGAGTTCTTGCAAGATTAAGCATAGCAGGGAGACACTTGTGTCTGAGAGAAAACAAAGCGATGGGCTCCCCTGCTGGGTGCACTGTCCTAATGATCAGAGAACCATTGTTTCTTTCTGCTCCTGGGCATCAAATTGGCTGACCCCTTCAACTTCAAACAACCTCCCACCAGTGCTGAGAGCATTCTCTGCGGGCTCCTGCTCGCCTTCTCTAAAACCAAGGCAATTGGCAAAGAGCCAGTTCTTAGTACTATAGTACTTGGCCCATTTCCATCAGCAGTGAACTTCAACATACACACACACACACACACACACACACACACACATACACACACTCACTCACTCACTTTAAAAGCTGGATTCACATTTGTTTTAGCATTAATAAAAAAAAGAAGAGCCTTGACAGGTGGCTCAGTTGGTTGGAGCATCCTGTATACCAAAAGGTTGCGGGTTCAATTCAGTCAGGATACATAACTAGGTTGTGGGTTCAATCCCCGGGGGCACATACAGGAGGCAGCAGGTCATTGTTAATCTCTTACATCAATGTCTCTGTCTCTGTCGCCCTTTCTCTCTTTCTAATCAGTAAACATTATCCTCGGGTGAAGATTAATGAAAAAGAAGAAATACTCTAATATTCCTTTTATGTTAACTTTGATCTATTGTCAGTGAACTTTATTATAAGAAAAGCCTCCTTATGATGGATTTTTAAAAATGGAGATTCTAAAGTAGTATAGTTAAAGATAAGGAATCAAAAATAAACGCAAGCAAATTACATTATTACAAAATACAGAAGTATAAGTCCTACACTGTTAGCCAAATTTCCTCTGAAATAGACCTTCATCATAAAATGCTATCAAACTTTAAATAATTTCAATACATTTGTATGAGGCGTACATGCATTTATTTTCCTTGTCTTTAAGTGGGACCTACTTCCATCTTTCTCCTTTCAAGCAAAATTAACCTCTCTTATGAATAAGAGTTAAGAATTCTAAATATCTGTTTCCTGGGAATAGAATTGCATCCACCATTGGGATATTTGCATTTTATACTTTTGATAATTTATTTACCACCCACTTTGTTTTTCCTCTTCTTAGTACAGCTGTGTTCCCTCCACACCCAAATATGGCCTGGGTCCTGATCACAAGAGTAAACTAACTTTATTACAGCCGTTGTCTGGCCAACTCTTTCCTCCTCCACCAGGCTCCACCCTTCTCGGGGATCTGGGGTCAGGGCTGAAGAGCAGGGAGTGGCAAAGAGCGCTGGAAATCTGCAGCCTCTGTTCTGGTCTACTAAGACTAACTGTCTGTGCTGTCTAATCAAGGACAGCACACCTGCGGGCCTTGTAAAATAATGAGGTTATACTCTTTGTCATCTACCTGTTCTTCCCCTTCTAAATCCTGGGATTTTAATAATGCTTTCAGGTCCGCTGTCTTTTGAAGGGAGTAATAATCCCAAAATCTGAAAGTTGCCTTTCTGAAAAGAGACCAGGTAGCAAGAGAACTTTAATCTCATTACACATTCATCACTCAGTGAATGTTTATTGAATACCTACTATCATCCAGGCTTAACGCTAATTAGGCATTAAGTGTTCATTAATTGCAGTTATACTTGTTCATTCTCAAACTGTTTTTATTGAGGTGAAATTTAGTGCATGTAGTACATATATCCATGGTGCTGTGGAACGACTGTCTCTCAGTCCGGAAACGCCTTCACCACACCAGAAAGAAACCTCTGCCTGTCAAGCCATCAGCGCTCTTGTCCCCTCCGTCAGCCGCTATTAACACCAGTTTGTTTTCTGTGGCTTTACCTACCCTGGATATTTTATATCAATAGGATCATACAATAAGTGACCTTTTCACATCTGGCTTCTTTACTTAGCATAGTGCTTTTCAGATTTATCCATGTTGCAGCAGCTATCAGTATTTCTTTCCTTTTTCTGTCTGAATAATATTCCATTACATTTATGATATATAACATAGTCCATATAATATATATAATATGTAATAGAATATTATGAATGTCACAGTTTGTTCATCCATTCATTCATCTATTGATGGGCATTCAGGCAGTTTCCCTTTCTGGCTATTGTAACTAGCACTGTTAGGAACGTGTGTACATCAAACAGCTTTTAGTATCTAGGCAAATATAGAGTTTATGGCCAAGACTTTTATAAACACTTTTGGAAGCAGTTAACTATCTTCCTGTACTGGATTCAATCAAAGTCAGTACATTGTCATCTAATCTCTGACTTCTCTTATTTCTTTGTTCCTGGGTTTACTGCTCAATAAATTGAGAAAATATACTGAGTCTCTCCTAATCCTTGCTGTGTTCCTATAAATGCATAAGTATAAAACTAGAATCCAACAAATGTCTTTATAATCAATACCACATATAGTCATATAAACAAAGAGCTATTAACAGCAAAAAAAAAAAGAGAGAGAGAGAGAGAGAAGACTATGTTTTACAAAATATTTCCAATGGATCAATTACCTACTGGAAAGGGGAATGAGATGGAAGTGCCAGGCTATTGCTACTCAGATCAATTAGGGCGCCAGAGAAGTATTTTTTTTCTTCTTTAAATTATGACTTTGAAAAAAACTAGGCATTTTACTTTTATATTTGTTTTTCTGTTCAGAGGCCAAATTGCAAAATCACTCAAACTGATGCTATAATTTTTAGATACAGCTTAATAAATACCTCATGCCAACTCCTGATCCACATATCCAAGACATCTGTGGTTTTATTCGTTTCTCTGCTTAAGCGGTCCTTAATGATCCATGTGCTGTTTTCATTCTTAGGTTCACTGGCTCAATGTAAATTTGTAAGAAATCTGGTAGTTGGCAAAAACTAGTCCTCACATTAACACACACATACATTCAGTGCTCTCTTTCTTATTCTCTTTATCAACTGGACGATTTTGGCTTCATATGCTTCACTAATTTAGAACTATTTATTTTTAATATCTCACCATAAACCCTAGGTTGAACTCGGTATAGGCTTAAAACGATATAAAGAAATTTTGCAAACTAACAAAGAGATATTGCCTTTGTGAGTCTCTAAAATCTCTCTATTTTCCTAAGATAGTAGACTTCGCTATTTTTAGGGTGGTTCATTTGCTGCTCTGGCCGGAGTTGATTTTTTCAGTCTAATAATAAATGCATGTTCTCCTCACATACACAAAGTGCTGCAGCTGCCCTTCATCCACTCAGCGGGGAAAACAGTCAAATTAGTGCTTTGAATTGAGTTCCATTAAGACTTTAGATCAGATAGACAGAAACAGAATGATCATCTAGGTATTACATAGGATCTGACTGGAGATGTCATTTAAGTTTATGACAAAGTATAGGCATAAAGAGTTATGAAATGGTTGTACCCACAAAAAGCCATGAATTAAATGTAATTTTTAACATTGAATCACCTTAAATATGTTAAGGGATCTTAGTAATTTTTAAAAATCACTGTGGCATCTCCTATAAAGCAAAGAATCATCAAGAAAAGTAAATTATTTCCTAATGTTTTAATCCATTTTGCAGTTAGATTTTCACATTGGGTTTGTTTCAAAAGCAAGGTGCTAAAGTATCTTAAGTAATAAACTTCTCATTTACATAGGTTTTTAATTTCCAAATATTTTCTAAGCTGTTGTGGTACACAGATGCACTGTGTAACAAGTTACACGAGTTAGGTATCTCAGGTCTTACTGCTCTGTGATCTGAAAAAACCAACACCATCTTCAAAGAAGTACGTTAGAAACACAGAATCACAGGCCCCACCTTAAAACTACTGAATTAGAATCTGCATTAAGAAAAATCAGGTGCTTTGCCCTGGGGTTTGTAATGGGAAATCTACATAACACCTCAGATGGTAAATCCTGGGATTTGAAATGGTAGCTCAGAAATTTGTCATCCGACTGTCCTGAGTTATAATAAACTAGTAACTTGAGTGTGAGAGAATGCCCTTCCAGAAAAAAAATCAACCTGGCACTTTTATTGTGACCACGATATGTCCTCAATGGCATCACACAATAAAACATGCAGGATCCAGGAAACAAGGCCTGGCTGTGGACCGAGGTTTGATGGGTCTTTGGAGGAAAAACCCATCTGTTTTCTCTGTCAGATTTTCAGCATCAATTTTATTAGCACTGAGAATGAGATAACTAACTTTGCTTTCTGTAACACAGAAGTAAAAGTAACAGGACACTAGAAGCTGAAAAGGAATAAAATACACTCCAAATTTACCAAACAGCATACTGGCATTTTCCATGGACAAATTAATGCTTTTTACCAAGGTAATGATTTCTTCCCTTGCTTCCTCATTGCCATGAGTAAACTATTAATGAGACCTAACTTTCTGAACAAAAATTACCTTGCCACTGGCTCACCAAGGTACTTTTATAAGATTTTTATCTGAAGAAAGTTCCTTTTAAAATGCAAATGTAATAGTGGTGATATATTAATATGATAATAAATGGTAATTGGGTTTGCTGGGATTTGTTTATCTGATTGGTACAGAACAGGGCCCTCTAGAAATAATCTCCAGTCTCAGGGTTTGTACATGTACAAGTGTGGTGATAGGAGGAGGGGCACACAGGAAAGATGAGAGGTTGGGGGCAAACCTGGAGATGGTGGTAAACAACAAAGACATTAAAATTCTGTGGCACTCTACACTTGCAGAGTGCTTTCCCTTGTGTGCTTCTTATAAGATCTTGGGGTTCATAGTGAAGAAAGGGGAGACCAAAAGAGGCAGGAAAAGCCTCTAAGAGGGCAGATGCTTGAGCCCAGTCAAGCGAGAGCTGTGAACTTGGAGCCACCTACCCTTCAGATTCTGCCCTTAGAGCACTTTGGGTCACCAGCAACTGTGAGCCCCAGGTTGCCTCCACCAAGGAAAGTGCCGCCCAGGGAGCAGTTCTCTGAGACTGACCTTCCTGCCCAAGCCCACAGTCCTAATTGACTCAGCACAGTAAAGTGCCCTAAGGGAATACCCTTTCATTTTTATTTAGAAAGAAATGATTATTTTAAAGCCCCTTTAGTCCTCTTTTACTGTGTGTTCTAGTTTACCTTAGAAAAGGAATTCCTGACAAAAAGGAATGTTAAACACTGGAATAGGTAACAAGGGAGTTGTGAAATCATCATAACTGAAATATTTTTTAAAAAATAATAAAATACCATCTAAGTCCTTGAGGATGATTAGATAGACACTGTCTAAAGGTAGGACAACAGACCAAAAATGTTTTTGGCATTTCTGCTCAGCAACTCAAAGACATATGCAATGCTTATTTGAAAAATTAGGCTTTAGTATTAAGCTCCTAAACATTTCAGGATTTCATAAGAGTATAGGAGTTTTGTGCTTGACGTACTAGTTTGGCTTGCAAGAGCTGCAGTGTAAGGATACTTAACAAAACAATTACATTCATATCCAGATGATTGTGAGGTGTTATGTAGTGTCAGAAGTCAATATTTGCTTTGTGTGTTTTTAAAAACCCAATTACGCTTCATGTGTCTTCTATCATGCTTCATCATTGTGATTACAAATTATATTGATATCTGAAGTATAAACATCATGTGATAAAAAAGAAAGAAATCTTAGTGGCTTATATAAAAATGAAAAAAATTCAAATTTCTCTTAAAGTTCTTTTTTACTTCTTGTTTGCTTCAGACTGTAGATGCCCTTATTTAACTATGAAGAGGGACTCAATCAGTTACTCTCAAATTACAAAGTATGCATATTCAGCAGACTTTGATCAAGCTTTTTTTAAAAAACTTTTATTTTATTATATTTATTTTCAGAGAGAGGGGATGGGAGGGAGATAGAGGGAGAGAAATGTCCATGAGCAAGAGAAACAATCTCAGCCCCCAACCGGGGACATGGCCCACAACCTGGGCACACTCCTGGACCAGAATCGAACTGGCAACCTCTCTGTTTGCAGGTTGCTCCCAGTCCACAGAGCCACACCAGCCAGGACTGATCAAGCTTTTGATACATTTTATAAACTTGATCCATTTATGAGATTCATCATGATTTTTGAATTACATGAATTAAAATAGTAAACAATAATGTACTATTAGTGACTTATTCCTTTTATTAAAATTAAACTTTAAGGTACTTAAATGTTAAAAGACACATCTTAAAATATTTTATAAAATATCATATCTACTTATTTTATAATTGTACTTGATAAAATATCTGGAAAATGGTACAAATTTAGTGACTAAAATATTAAAATGGAGCCCTGGCTGGTGTAGCTCAGTGGACTGAGCGCAGGCTGCAAACCAGGCATCGCAGGTTCGATTCCCAGTCAGGGCACATGCCTGGGTTGCAGGCCATGTCCCCCAGCAACCGCACACTGATGTTTCTCTCCCTCTCCCTCTCTCTCTCTCTCTCTGTCTCTCCCTCCCTTCCCTCTCTAAAAATAAATAAATAAAATCTTTAAAAAAGAAATGGATGAGATGATTTCATTTTCATATGAATAAGTTAATTTTGAGGATTCTTCTGTTTGGGAATAAACTAATCAATTTATAGTGCCATATACAACCATGTAGCTATATATACATAAAGATTTTTTAAAAACAGTCTCAGTTTGCATATGATTTTGCATACTGCAGTCACCAACAGGGAAAAACAAACATTATTTTTACATACACACAGTGTAAATAAATATACTCATATAATGTACATTTGTACATGTATCCATCCCCCACACAGATACACACACACCAGGCATATGCCAAAGTAAAAGAAAATTAATAAATCCATAAATACTGGACTCTTCATCATTGCTTCCTTTAAAATAGAATTTATCAATTAATTTTTAAAATAGACTAAATAAAGCCACTTAATCCAAGAAAGTGCTTGCTAAGCATAGATCTCTGAAAATTCTGTTTAAAATTTGGGAATTCAAATTAGATAAAAAATATTTATTAAGGAAGGCTACCACTTTGGGTATGTATAGCATTTGACTTAAAATTATGAAATAACTTCTTTGTATGTCAAAAGAAGTTCTACTCAGTGAATG
The DNA here is from genome assembly GCA_004024845.1 of Tonatia bakeri. Classification (NCBI taxonomy): domain Eukaryota; kingdom Metazoa; phylum Chordata; class Mammalia; order Chiroptera; family Phyllostomidae; genus Tonatia; species Tonatia bakeri. Next base: position 34,556 of record PVIA01011801.1, read on the forward strand.
TGCCAGTTGAACTTTCTTGGCCTGTTGTGACATCAGCCATTTGCCTGATATACTTTTGGAAGTAGTGATTTTTTAATAGATTCAGCTTTTACATTGGGTTACAATTTTAAACATCTTTTTACACCATAACCAGCTTTTTAAAAATCTGAAATACATAGAAAGTGAAAGGATCTATGATGTCACCATTTAAATTTCACCTCATCCCTATCTTCTTACTCCCACTATTTAGCTATACTTTCAAAAGGAGCTCGCTGTGATTCTCCTAAGAGCTTAGTGCTACAAATTCATTTTAATGCCCCCCTTTTTACAGCTGTATCAATCTATACAAGCTTTATTCCACCCCCCCCCCACACACAAAAAAGGATCAGGCCAATCATGCTTATATGTAATGTACATCCCCCTTATGTATCTATCTGGACATCTCTTTGTGTCATCATACATAGATTTCCTCACTTTCAATGACTGCATGTGTTCCAGGGTATGGGTATACCATAATCTATGTAGGTATTCCTCATGGATGTTTAAATTTTGGGGGGGTAGATGTTTTTCGCTTATGCTCCTAAAAGCACTATTTCAGGAATTATCATGTAGCTTTATGTGCTGTGTAGCATTTATGTAAAGTAGATTTCTCCATAGACCAGTTCTTGCTAAAGTCACCATACCCAGCACGATGTTAGAGTCAATGAAACATTTTTTAACATCCTCTCTGTTCCTTGGCACTCTGCTTTTTCCCCTGCCTCTTTTGCTGCTGCTTCTTAGTCCACTTCACCACCGCCTCCTCTTCAATGCACCATTCTCAAGCTCAGTCTAGGCGCACTTCTCTTTACATATTATGTTCTGTCTCAACAACCTCATCAATGACCAAGGCTTTAATTAGCATGCATACAAGAATAGCAACTATATTTATATCTTTACCCTAGAGCTCTCTGGATTTCAGAGCCATGTAGATAGCAACACATAATTTTTACTTTTTTTAAAATTACTTTTGATTTATTTTTGTACCTCATACTTCTCTTCATAATCTTAGATTCAAATATATTACTGCCACAAACTCATTTTATCTAAAACCAAACTCGCAACTCCATCAAACTCAGTCTTCCCCCTATTTTTTATCTTAGAGAATGGTGCTGTCCTTCAAATAGTTGCACGGTAGAAATAACTACCCATATACAATTTATCAACAGCACAGTTTTACTTTGTAAATATTTTTTCAATCTCTCCACTTCTCTATGTCTCCTAATAAGTCAACTAACTCATGCTACTGCTATCTCTCATCACTATAATATCTTCTGATTGAGTTCTGCTATCTATTCTTGCCCTACTCTAATCACATTTCCATTTGTAATCAGATTGACCTCTCTCCTCACTGGCGGCCTTGCAGCCGCACCAACCTTCTTTCAATTTCTCCAATGTTCTCCCATGCTCTCTCCATCTGAAGAATGTTTTTATTGATTTACTTTGAGACTCTAGTGTTATATCAAGGAAAAGATAGGCAAGGTTTCTGCTTCTAAAAGAGCTTTTATTCTAGAGGGATAAATGGGAAGAGAACTATAAAAAGCAAACACAAAGTAAGACAAATATCAGAGCATGATAATTGTTAACTGCTATGCTAAGAATAAGTAGAAGCTGGTAGAAGAGGGAATAACTAACTGGATTCTCCTTTGTTGAGTGAGCAGAGAAGGCTATCTTGAACGAACCTCTCTTATATTTGGGATTTGAATGAAAACATCATCAACCATGCAGAGATCATGGGGAAGGGATTTCCAGGCAAAGAGAAGAGGTAATACAAAAGCCCTGACATGGGAGTGATCTTGGCTTGTTGGACCATGGTGGTAAGGGTGGATGTGGTAACAAATGAACAGACTGAGGAAATGCTTGTATATGCTGTTCTCTTCTTCTGAAATATTTTCCCTCCTCTCTACCCAACATATTCCTATTCATTCTTTGATCTCACTTCTGGGGGAGGCCTTTCCTGACCCTGAAGATGTGATCAGGTCCCACATATGTGTGCATCATCTACCTTTCCTTCATAGCATACATCATAGTTGTAGTTTAGTGACATTAACATCCTTGGTGATTCGATTAATTAGCACCCTTTATGAACACTTGCTTCAGGAGATCCAGGACCTGTCTGTTTTGTTCCATATGGTTTTCCTAGTCCCTAACACAGATGATTGTTGGATCAAAGAAATGAACCTTTTTAAAAAAATTAAATTTAGGACTTCTGGCCAAGATAGGCATAAGTAGATATGCTTTGGTTCCTCACACAACCAAAACAAGGACAAAAATAAATTTAAAAACAAAAAATAATCAGAACTGCCAGAAAATCAAACTGTATGGAAGTCTGACAACCAAGGAGTTAAAGAAGAAACATTCATCCAGACTGGTAGGAGGGGCTGAGATGGGAAGCTGGGGCAGAGAGGACATGAAGCAAGGCAGCAGATTGGGCAGATGAGGTGGTGGCTGGTAGACTGGGTGGTCCCACATTCACATGCAGGTAAGCCAGGAGGAACAACTGGGGAATGAGACACACCACCCTACCTAGGATTCTAGTGTGGGAAACTAAAGCCTCAAAACCTTTGGCTGTGGAAACCTGTGGGGGTTTCAGTGACAGGAGAAACTCCCAACTTCACAGGAGAGTTTGGTGGAGACAGCCATGGTGTCCTAGAACATATACAAGCCCACCCACACAGGAATCAATTTGCTTGTGGGTAGTGGGGGAAGTGAGTGAAAGCAGGGCAAGAACTGAGCAAACTACACTATTCTCTCTTGGACCACTCTCCTACATACAGCACCACAACACAGTGACATGGGTTATCCTGCCCTGGCAAATACCTAAGACTCCACTCCTTACAACATAACAGGTGTGCTGAGACAAAGAAATATGGCCTAAATGAAAGAACAGATCAAAACCCCAGAAAAAGATCTAAGCAATGAGGAGATAGCCAACCTATCAGATGCAGAGTTCAAAACAATCGTAATCAAAATGCTTACAAAAATGATTGAGTACAGTCACAAAATAGAGGAAAAAGTGAAGGCTGTGCAAAGTGAAATACAGGAAAATATACAAGGAACCAACAGTGAAGGGAAGGACATCAAGACTCAAATCAATGATTTAGAATAGAAGAAAGAAATAAACATTCAACCAGAACAGATAGAAGAAATAAGAATTCAGAAAAATGAGGAGAGGCTTAAGAACTTCTAGGACAACTTTAAACATTCCAACATCTGAATCATAAGAGTGCCAGAAGGAGAAGAGGAAGAGCAAGAAATGGAAAACTTATTTGGAAAAATAATGAAGGAAATCTTCCCTGATCTGGTGAAGAAAATAAACTCCCAGGAAATCCAGGAAGCTCAGAGTTCCAAACAAATTGGACCCAAGGAGGACCACACCAAGACACATCATAATTAAATTACCCAAGATTAAAGAAAAGGAGAGAATCTTAAAAGCAGCAAGAGAAGAGGAGATAGTTACCTACAAAGGAATTCCCATAAGACTATCAGCTGATTCCTCAAGAGAAACCTTAATAGGAAAGAAGAGGCTGGAAAGTATTCCAAGTCATGAAAGGCAGGGACCTACATCCAAGATTACTCTATCCAGCACAACTATCATTTAGAATGGAATGGCAGATAAAGTGCTTCCCAGGTAAGATAGGGTTAAGGTGAAGGAGTTCATCATCACCAAACCCTTGTTATATGACATGTTAAATGTAAATCCCTTTATCTAAGAAAAAGAAGATGAGGACTATGAACAAACTATATGTAAAATGACAACAAACTCACAACTATCAACAACTGAACCTAAAAAACAAAACCAAAAACAAAGTAAGCAAACAACTAGAACAGGAAGAGAATCGCAGAAATGGAGATCACATGGAGGGGTATCAGTAGAGAGGGGGAGGGTGGAGAATAGGGGAAAAGCTACAGGGAATAACAAGCATAAATGGTAGGTACAAAATGGACTGGGGGTGGTTAAGAATGGTATAGGAAATGGAGAAGCCAAATAACTTATATGTATGACCCATGGACATGAACTAAGAGGGTAGGAAATGCTGGTGGGAGGAAGGTGCAGAGTGGATGGGGATAAAAGGGAGAAAAAAATGGGGCAATCACATCTTTTTTTTTAGGTACCAGTAGTTCACTGAAATGCTGTTTCTGTAATGGATCTAGACTGGGAAATTAATGGAGCTTGAACTAGGTAAGCAATCCCTGTCCTGGCTCTATTTAATGTCTGATTAAATGGAAATCGAGACACATTCTAAAAGCAGAGGGGGGAAAATTAAAGAAATTATTGTGAAAAAATTCAAACACAAAAATAGAGTCATAGAATAAGCTTCCATACAATTATCACTCAGACTTAACAATTATCACAATTTTGCATTTATTTTATTGATTATGCTATTATAGTTGTCCCAATTTCCCCCCTTTACCTGGTACCCCCATTCCCTCCAGCAATCTCCCCTTAGTCCATGCCCATGGGTTGTACATATAAATTCTTTGGCTTCACATTTCCTATACTAGTCTTAACATCCCCCTGTCTATTCTGTACCTAACAATTTATGCTTCTTAATTCCTGTACCTTTTCCACCTTTTTCCCCTCTTCCCCCTTGCTGCTGAAACCCTCCAAATGATCTCCATATGTATGATTCTGTTCCTGTTCTTGTTGTTTTCTTGTTTTGTTTTGTTTTAAATTCAGTTAGTTGTTGGTAGTTGTGAATTTGTTGCCATTTTAATGTACATAGTTTTGATCTTCTTTTTCTTAAGTCCCTTTGACATTCATATAATAATGGCTTGGTGATGATGAACTCCTTTAGCTTCACCTTGTCTGGGAAGCACTTTATCTGCTCTTCCATTCTAAACGATAGCTTTGCTGGACAGAATAATCTAGGTTGTAGGTCTTTGCTTTTCATGACTTTGAATACTTTTTGCCAGCCCCTTCTTGTCTGCAATGTTTCTTTTGAGAAATCAGCTGACAATCTTATGGGAACTCTTTTGTAGTCACTGTTTCCTTTTCTCTTGCTGCTTTTAAGATTCTCTCTTTATCTTTAATCTTTGGCATTTTAATTATGATGTATCTTGGAGTGGTCCTCTTTGTATCCAACTTGTTTGGGATTCTCTGTGCTTCCTGGACTTTTGCATTTATTTCCTTCACTAGATTGGGGAATTTTTCTTTCATTATTTTTTCAAATAAGTTTTCAGTTTCTTGCTTTTCCTCTTCTCCTTCTGGCATGCCTATGATTCAATTATTGGTATTTTTGGAGATGTCTCTGAGGCTTCTTATTCTATCCTCATTTTTTTCTTTTATTTCTCTTTCTTCTTGTTATTCTGATTGAATGTTTTTTCTTCCTTATGTTGCAGGTCATTGATTTGATTCTCAGCTTCATCCACTTCACTATTGGCTTCCTGTAAATTTTTCTTTATTTCACTTAAAGTAAACTTTGTTTCTGCCTGGGCCTTTTTTTATTCTGTTGCCATACTCAATGAGTTCTTTGAACATCCTGAGAACCAATGTTTTGAACTCTGCATCGATAGGTTGGTTATCTCTGTTTTGTTTAATTCCTTTTCTGGACATTTGTTCTGTTCTTTCAGTTGGGCCACATTTCTTTGTCTCCTCAGTTTGGCAGCCTCCCTGTGTTTGTTTCTTTGTCTTAGGTAGAGCTGCTTTAACTCCCTGTCTTAGTAGCATGGCCTAATGTAGAAGAGCAGACTTTTAAATTGTGTGGGCAGAGACTTAGGTGATCACCATGGCAGGGAAACCCATTTCACACCTTTGTGGCTGTGCGCAGAGGGAGGTCTTGGAGAGGGGACAGTGCTACTGCCTGGCTTCTGGACGCTTGTCTGGGAGGAATCTATTTCCTGGCACTCACCTTGTTTCTAGTCTCTTCGCTTTCTCCCTATAAGCCATTTGTGTCCTTCCAGCTGTTGCCCTGGTGCTGAATCCCTAAATTACTCAGGGCCCTCCCAAAGGAGTCTCCTGATAATCCAGTGGTCTTTTCTGCCACCCCCACCCACAGTGGTCTTTACAGCCAGAAGCTGTGAAGATTTATCTTCCTGGTGCTGGAACCATGGGCTGCTGGGTGGTCTGGTTTGGGGCTGGGATCCCTGGCTCCTGAAGTATCCCTCCTGACTTTAATCCACCACATGTGAATGTGGGACTGCCCATTCTACCACCTCTCCGTACCACTCTTACAGCTCCATGCCTCTCCACCTCTGTCTGCATCTGTGCCCCTCCTACCCATCTGCCTGAATGTGGCTTCTTTAAATCCTTTGTTTTATGACTTCCATACAGCTCAATTTTCTGACAGTTGGGTGATATTTGCTTTGTAGTCTAGTTGTAATTTTTTTCTGGAGTTGTGCGAGGAGGCAAAGTGTGTTTACTAACACCTCCATCTTGATTGGAAGTTCAAATGTGCATTTATTTATATCCCTTTTTCTTTTTGAAAAGATTATATTTATTTATTCTTTTACAGAGAAGGGAAAGAAGGGAGAAAGAAAGGGAGATAAACATTGATGTACAAGATACACATTGATCAGTTGCCTCTTGCATGCTCCATTGGGTACATGGCCTGCAACACAGACACGTGCCCTGACTAGGAATTGAACCTGTGACCTTTCAGTTTACAGGCCAGTGCTCCTGAGCCACTGAGGCCAGAGCCACCGAGCCACACCAGCCAGAGCTATCTCTTTATTTTTTTTGCTGAAATGTCTCCAAACAAATCCAATTGATCATGCCATTTTATCCTTACAAACTTCAGTATGCATCTCCAAAAATATTAATTTTATTATATTTATAATGCCACCATTACCCATATTTCTTAGTATCATTTAATACTCCATTATTAAAGTAAAATTTTACTTGGAAGGGAGAGGTCAGGATCTGAACAAGATCTACCCAGTACAATCTGTGAACCACATCTTCATCCAATCATCCATTGAAGAACACCAAGGTTTCCATGTCTTGGCCACCAAGCAAAAGACTGCATAAACATAGGGGTATATAGTCATTTTTTTTACTTTTTTTTATTGATTATGCTGTTACAATTGTCTCATTTTCCCCATTCACTCCCCTCCACCCTGCCCACGCCCTCCCACCCACATTCCCCCCCTTTAGTTCATGTCCATGTGTCATAAGTTCTTTAGCTTCTACATTTCCCATACTATTCTTGCCCTCCCCCTGTCTATTTTCTACCTACCATCTATGCTACTTATTCTCTGTACCTTTCCCCCCTCTCTCCTCCTCCCACTCCCCTGTTGCTAGCCCTCCATGTGATCTCCATTTCTGTGGTTCTGTTCCTGTTCTAGTTGTTTGCTTTTGTTTTAGGTGTGGTTGTTACTAACTGTGAGTTTGATGTCCTTTTTTACTGTTCATATTTTTAATCTTCTTTTTCTTAGGTAAGTCCCTTTAACATTTCATA
>PVIA01011802.1:0-41970 GCA_004024845.1 Tonatia bakeri
ACACACACACACACACACACACACACACACACACACACAGAAGGAAAACAAAAAAACCTCTTGTTGGTTTCTCACTGGCCAAACTAGTTTTTCTGCTTTTCCCAGCTCAAGCAGGTTGAGGGGCAGTTAGAATGCTTTTCACCCTTCTCAGACAGAACCCAGTCAGTCTCAGGGCTGGCCACCCACTTTCCCCAGAAACAATCACTGTCTGGGCTCAGGGCGCAAGCTCTGGAGATGGCAAGGGGTCGAGTCCCTCCCCCAACTTCGCCACCACAGGCTCTATGCTCAGTGAAGCACCTGTCTCTCCTCTAGGTTCACAGTGCACCCTCTGGGGTTTGGGAGGGGTTGTGTACTTCCCTTTGCCACCGCTGTGGGCCCCAGGAACCTGTGAAGGGCTGTGTCTTTTCTGGGTTCACCATTTGAGAGTCAGGTATCCCAGTGGGTCATGCCCCCGATCGAAATCACCCCAGCTCCAGAAGCCCTTCCCTTGTTCACTGCCGTGGGGTCTCAGTCTTCCCCAAAACCACACACTCAGCGGGTTGGGGGCATGGGCATGCACGGCAAGGCCTCCCTTGGTCCAGCAAACTGGGGTACTCACTCTTCCCCGGGAAGTTCACGGGTGCCCACAACTCCTGCACTTCTGCTTCTCAATCCTTGTTGTCTGGGGAGGGAGCGGCAACTCCGCTCTCCCAGGTGCCCTGAGACAGACTCAGAAGCACCGGGCCTGCTCTCCACGCCTATCCCAGGGCCCTTATTTTCATATCAGTGGTCTCCTGCTCTGTTCCTCCTCCAATCAGCCAAATTCTCCCCCGTGCACTGGGGAAGGGGATCACGATTCCTCCAACAAGGCTGCCATCTTCCCAAATCTATTGTTTTTTCTAAGTTGTCCATTTCACAAACTAAAAATATAATAAATTTAATAATCATTTATTTAATACTTCTGAATACCAGGGACTATGTTATATTTTGCCTGAAAAGCAAAAGTATTTAATAAATTTTTTGATACCTAGTTGCTAATTGCTGCACAGAAATTATATCAAATGTGAGGAGAACTTCTAGTTGAAAAAAATCTAAATGTGGTGGGGGATGGGCAAGGCAGGAGAGAGTGATGGGGAAAATGGAGACAACTGTAATTGAACAACAATAAAATAATTTTTAAATTAAAAAATAAAAGTTACATAGATAAGTGAATAGTTAAATATTTATTAAATACATTTTTAATGGAACTCAAATTTCAAAGACAGTTTTTGCATTATTAGCGAATATACAATTTGAAGCAATACTGAATCCACTCTTCCCTCCTTTTTTTCCAACCTGGAAGTTACTTACTACAAACACGGCGTAGCTGAATAGTAGGTCAGAGACAGTGGTGTGGTGGATTTGGGAAACATGGTCTGAAAAGATCTGAAGTCAAAGAGAAATCAGGAAGGAGGAAACAGTAAGGGAAATCTCTGGACAAAAAAGAATTCTTGTACCCATGGGTCATTCCAACTAGGAAAAGAGTCTTTCTGGTCCTTTTCCTGTATAAGGTTGAGCTTATATCACCAAACTGCTTCATAAATTCATATATGCCAGAAAAAAATGAAATCTGTTTTAGGAATTCATGAAAGCATAAAATTAAACATCAGAGAGTTTGGATCAAATTGAAACATCCCTTCTCATATTTCCTGAACCTCATTTTGGACATCACTGATTCCACATGCACAGAGTATGGTAATCTACAATTAAAATATTAAGAAAGAAAATTGAGAAATAATGTCCATCTGCTCAATCAGTCTATAGACTTGATAATAGCAACAAGTATTTCTTTTTTGCTCACCACAATATTATAGGACCAGTACAATACTTAGTATGTACTGTTTGTTACATGATTGATGGATGGGTGAATAGATGTTGGATGTGTAGAATCCTGGATGGTTGGATGAATGAGTAGATAGAACAATAGATAGGTAGATAAAAAAACTAAAATTTTCTAGCCAAAATATGCAGTTTTTATATTACAAAATTATAAAGCAGTGTTGCAATGTCCTTCTGCTTACTTTTTCTGTACAGAAAAAAGTTGCAAGCATAGAAAGGGAAAGCAGATATTGTAAAGGGAAGCTGAATTAATGGCCCAAAGAGGATCTCCCAGAAGGTATTACTCTCCCAGCAGTCACTACCATGGTTTCTCAGCAGGGCCTATAAAATGGATTTGGTCAGAGTACCCAAATATAATTTATGCTTTTGGAAATTGACCCATGGAAACCAAATTCATAAGAGAATAGAAGTAATTTGAGTTTCTTGGAGATCAGACTACTCTTATTAGCTAGCTAGCCAGTATATTCTTTCCCTGAAAGTAAACCTATATGGGAATTAGATGATAATCAGAAATGAAAATAGATTCAGGGTTACATTATGTTGTTGCTTGTTTTCATTAAGTTATGATGGCTTGATGCAACTATCTAAATTAAGTAAACAAGACCACTCACTCAGTAAATTAGGGCACTCCCTCTCACACAAAGTAGAGATCAGTGTTACTCCTCTCCACCCCAGTCTCTGTTTTCCCCTTCTGTTCTCCAGTTTATTCTTAGAAGTCAGAGTATTTCCATATTTGTGTCCCTGGTAAAGTTAATTACTCTGTGTTCATTTTTCCCATCTACTAAATTTTACAGTTGTGTTGCACAGATTACTGATACTGTGTATTGTGATGCATGTTGCAGATAACAATGACCAATAGATCTGTGATATGATCTGAGTATCTGATGCAAACTCTGGCCCACAGGGTCAGTGAGTTATGGCCGCGACAAACAGATTCACACAGACTATAGAAGTCCTGTGGAGATAAAGGGACAGCATGGCCACTCTCTAAGTGAGAGGGAGGGCCCTGAACCCTGCCTGAACAGGCTTTTATTGCTTTTCTGGGTACATTACATGGACGGTGGTCCTCATTTGCTATGCACAGGTTTACTGTAGGTGATTACCTTTTACACATAACAAAGGAAAGAATGTAGCTAATTACTTCAAAGAGAAGGATGCTGCAGATGCAAAGGGGAAAGTGGTTGAACTGGTTACACTCCATACTTGGGAGGTTTAGCTCAGATTTTAGGAAGTTGCTTTAAAGATATGCAGTAAGCATTTGCTGCCTCAATTCAGGGTGAGGGAGTTTTAGCAGAAGCAAGTCTCATAGCAGCCTAGGTACAATGCAGGCCTGATTCCCCAAGGGAAAACCTATCCATGAGTGTGGGTCCTGTGGGCCAACCTCACCCCCCATCAGTTTTCTGAATCAGGGACTGGGCTACATTTCCTACTGCCACATGGAATGGTCCCCTATAAGTATCAAAGTCAGAAAGCAGGAAAGATTCACTGGAAAATACAATTCCCTTCTATAATCCAGTAACCCAGAGAGGATCTGAAAGCAGTTATTCAGGAAGGCATCAAATATCACCCATCAGGAACTTTGTAGCACAGTTAAGGAGGTGATTATCAAGAAATGTGAAAATGTTAATGAAGTCAAATCTTACCTATGGTACATCCAAACAGTTGTGGTGAGCCATTGAAGAACACTTAGAGAATGGCATTGTTGACATTTTGTTTTGTTTTCTTTTTTTAAACAGAACTAGCTGTCCTCCAGGGAGTTAGAGGAGGAAAGACTTTAAGAGAGAAACAAAGTTTTCTTACAGTCACTATGAGGGTTAACAAGAATAAAATTGAAGTCAGCACAGAATAATAAATAGGAGGGAAAGCTATGAATAATGTACAAATAGAATCTATAGGACTTTTCAACTAACTATGTAGTGGGTGAGGTATTGGGAGAAAGCCAATATGTTGTAAGAATATTTAGTTTCAATGACTGCATGAGCCTGTCATCATTTATCAAAATAAGAAGTATTGTTGAAGAGAAAATAAAGAGCAGCTTTAAATGAAGAAAGATAATCAGTTAAGTTTAAGTCATGATGAGTTTGAAGCTGACATGGGATACATCAGTGGAAATATTGAGTAAACAAATATGTGTGTGTGGAGATTTTGAAACATCAAAGCAATTTAGGCTAAAAATAAATATTTGTGAACCAGTAGCATGTAGATAAAAACTGGTACTTATACCATGGAAGCAGATATGTTCAACCATAGAAAGGTACAAAGAATGAAAAATGATAGAGCCTGCGATAGAACTCCAAGTGAAGGAGTCTGAGGAGCAGGAAGAACAACAAAGGGAAGACTGGGAACATGAGGCATCACTAACACCAAAGAAATTTCCAAAAAGATGAGTGACAAACAAAGGAAACCACTAGGTACCATTTAACACAGTATGTAACAGAATATTTTTAGTATGTTCAGCAACATAAGTGTTTTTTGTCAGAGAACTTCAAGTGGAGTCATAAGAATGGAGGATGATTTGGGGTGAGTAGAAATAAATAAGAGATTAATAAGTAGAGACAAAGAACTTGCATAAAACCCTCCCTATTATTTGACCTTTGTCAAACTCATTAGTCCTATCTCTCATCATGTTCTATTTGGACCCTACAATCTAGTCATTAAAAAATACTTACACTTTCCAAAAAATACCAGATCATGTCTTTCCTTTTCTAATACATCTTCTTTTGAAGGTTAAGCTAAAGCCTTTATCCTTCTATCAAGTCTAACCTGCCCAGTTTCACCAAGTAGACAAGACCTCTTCTCCCTTTGTGAATATGGTATCCATTGCTTATGTCTACCCTGGTGACTAAACCAGGATGTGACTGATCATGATTGCAACCTGGGTCTCACTCTTGAAACTTTCCAATCCTTAAGTGAATGTGATAGATTATAGAAATGTCCACAAGATTCTCTCCTTTGGATTCATATCCTTTGAAATGTGATTCTGCTACTTTTTATACCAAGAGACTGGAATCTATTTTTCCAATTTTGCTTGAATCAGATCTTGGCCATGCAACTTGACTTGGGAAATGAGGCACTAGCAAACATGACCCAAGTAAGGCATGAGACATTTGTTCCTTATGGCACTAAGAATAACATCACTTTATGAACAAGCAAAATTTCACTGGCTAGGGAAAGAGAGTTCACATGGAGGAGAAAGCTGTCTTCAGTGATACTGTGCAATTGCCAGATATGTGACTGAAGTGATCCTAGACCTTCTAGCCCCAACTGAGCCAGCCTAAACCAGATGAACTGCCTAGTCCACCCATTAATTAATTGTGATAAATAATAACTCTTTATTGCTTTGTCACTAAGTTCTGGAGTAGTTTAGTACATAGCAAAAGCTCACTGATAGAGTGAAAAATAAACCTACTCATTTTGTTGGATTGGCATTAATCCTCAGAGAGTGTTAAAAGAGTGGCCAGAAAAGTGAACTGTGATCCTCAAGTTTATGCCATTAAAGGTCAGATTCTTCAATCACATTCACTTGCCCAATATTTCCACAAGATATTTTTAACTATAGGTTGAAAAAGGAGTGGGGAAGACTCCAGATAAATTCTGAGACTGGAGAGTGATGGAAAAGGCCAGTGCTAAATACACAAATGCAAATGATACATTTTTCCAAAGGTTTAAGAAGGCAAGTTTTCTGCAGAGGAAGTAGCATTCAGTAATAGGAGTTCATGAGGACAACGATGCCAAGAGCTGGGCTAGAAGGGGCAGGGGGAGCTACAATTCAGAGAAGAAATTAAACTTTGGAAATGGGAACCATACCCAGAAACAGAATCATGGATTTGAATATGGAATAAATTTCCCCTTTAAATACTTCCAAATCACGCTGAATTTACCTCTAATGTGCACAGATATGCAACAGTTTTTGCCATACGAATAATTTCAAAAAATAATTCAGTGATCATAAATCATGATATAATTATCACTTTGTATATGTTAAGATGTTGCTCAATAAATACATTTTTTTTCAAGTTTTCATTAGATTATTTCTAATTTGGTTAACAATAGTCAATACAGGGTATGCTATACTTAACGTTTACTAGTCTGACAAAAAGAAAATTTTGGTCTCAGTTTTCAAAGTTAGCTCTAAAATTCAGCTAATCTTTTTTAAATTTTTTACTGATAGAAAGAGGGGAAGGGAGGGAGAAAGAAAGGGAGATAAACATTAATGTGAGAGAAAAACATCAATTGGTTGCCTCTCACACGCACTTAACCCAGGACTGAATCAAATCAAATCCGCAACCTAGGCATGAGTCCCATTGAGACCACACCAGTTACATTTTGCTTTGTGGATGATGCCCAATCAACTGAATAATACTGGTGAAGGCAAATTCAGCTGATCTTAAATAAACCAGTTTCCAAAGATATTCTTAAACAATTGTACTTTTACTTGTGACTCAAAACCAAAGTTGGTCCTAAGACATTTCTATTTGTTTTTGTCCAAGGGAATCAATGATATGTTTTGAACCAAAACATGTTAGAATTTCAGAAGAGTTCAGAAATGCATTTGCTTTAGAGAAAAATATGTGCCCTCCTTTGTGTTTAGAGGGGCAAAAACGTCATATCTGTGGCATACTTAGTCTAATGAAAACTAGCCTCCTATTAGACTTGCAGTATAACTACCTTATGTAATATAAACTGAAGTCCTTGAAAAAAAGCACAAAATAAATAATAGATTGATTCATATTTCTGAAAAAGCTGAAGCATTTAATTGCATTATCACTCTCCTTAAAAACTAATGAACTCAATGTAACTAAGAGTATTCATAAATCAAATATCAAATATTTATTGAATGCCTTATGTTCACTTATTTATTTGACAAATATTTAATGAACAGTTAACTATGTTCTTGATGCTGGACTATGTGGTAAATAAGAGGAGTTTAGCCACTTGCCTTCACAGAATCCATGGAAACTCAAAAAAATAATAAAGTAAATATATGTGAGAAAATTGTGAATCTTATGATATACATAATAAATGAAATAAACAGAGCATCATGATAGAGAAAAAAATAGGAGAGGTTTACTTGACCTAGCATTAGTTTTAGAGGAAGGACATTAAAATTCAGACAAAATACTTAAAAAAAATCACCCAGAAAAAAAATGAGCAACATTTTTAAAGGTTATATTGGTGAGCTAATTTTTCCAAAATTTTGTTCTTTTTTTCTCTTTTTCTAATGTACTTTTTATTTTTATTTTTTAGCATATTTTATTGATTATGCTATTACAGTTGACCAAGTTTTTTAGCCCCTTCATCCCCCTCCTCCCTGCACCCCACCACGCTCCAGCATCCCTACCCCCTTAGTTCATGTCCATGGGTCATACATATAAGTTCTTTTGCTTATTCATTTCCTATACTATTCTTAACTTCCACCTGTCAATTTTGTGCCTACTTATTATGCTTCTTATTCTTTACACCATTTCACCCCATTCTCCCCCTCCCCCTCCCCACTGATGACCCTCCATGTGATATCCATTTCTGTGATTCTGTTCCTGTTCTAGTTGTTTGCTGAGTTTTTGTTTTTGTTTTTTTAGGTTCAATTTTTGATAGTTGTGAGTTTGTTGTCATTTTACTCTTCATAGTTTTTGATCTTCTATTTCTTAGATAAGTCCCTTTAACATTTCAAATAATTAGGGCTTGGTAATGATGAACTCCTTTAATTTGACCTTATCATGGAAGCACTTTATCTGCCCTTCCATTCTAAATGATAGCTTGGCTGGATAGAATCATCTTGGATGTAGGTCCTTGCCTTTCATGACTTGGAATACTTCTTTCCAGCCCCTTCTTACCTATAATGTTTCTTTTGAGAAATCAGCTGATAGTCTACATGGGCACTCCTTTGTAGGTAACTCTCTCCTTTTCTCTAGCTGCTTTTAAGAGTCTCCCCTTATCTTTAGTCTTGGCTAATATAATTATGATGTGCCTTGGTGTGTTCTTCCTTGGGTCCAACTTCTTTGGGTCTCTCTGGGCTGCCTGGACTTCTTAGAAGTCAATTTTCTTCACCAGATTGGGGAAGTTTTCCTTCATATTTGTTTAAATAAGCTTTCAGTTTCTTGCTGTTCCTCTTCTCCTTCTGGTACCCCCATGAATCGGATGTTAGAGCATTTAAAGTCATCTCAGAGGTTCCTAAGCTTCTCCTCATTTTTTTTTTTAATTCTATTTCTTCATTCTGTTCTGGTTAGATGCTTTTTTCTTCCTTTTGTTTCAAATCATTGATTTGAGTCCCAGTTTCCTTCCCTCCACTATGTGGTTCCCTGTATATTTTCCTTTATTTCACTGTATAGCCTTCATGTCTTCCTTTATTTTGTGACTGAACTCAACCATTTCTGTGAGCATCTTGATTACTGGTCTTTAGAACCCTGCATCTGATAGGTTGTCTATCTCTTGATCACTTAGTTCTTTTTCTGGAGTTTTGATCTGTTCTTTCATTTAGGCCATAGTTTTTTTTTGTCCTGGTGCACCTGTTATGTTGTAAGGAGTGGAGCCTTAGGTATTTGCCAGGGCAGGGCAACCCTCTTTACTGTGCTGTGGTGCTGTATGTGGGAGAGGGGTCAGAGAAGGAACAGTACCAACTGCTCATCCTTCTTCCCACTTACCAATACTTCCCTCACTTCCCACAAGGGGAGTGTGCCCTTTCAGGTGCTGATTCACAAGTGGGTGGGTTTGTGTACATTTTAGGACCCCTTGGGCCTCTCCAATGGACTCTCCTGTGAGACTGGGAGTTTCTCTCATTGCCAGAACCCCCACAAATCTTTATAACCAGAAGTTTTGAGTCTTTAGTTTCTCATGCTGAAACCCTGGGTTTTGTGGTCTGTCTCACTCCCCAGTCCTTCTTGCAGTTTATTGGCAAATGAATGTGAGACCAACAGGTCAGCAGCCTTGCAATGCATCCTCTTGATCCTCCTGCCCATCTCTGAGCCTCCTACTAGTCTGGATGAATGTTTCTCTAACTTCTCTGTTGTCAGACTTCCATGCAGTTTGGATTTCTGGTAGTTGAGGTTGTTTTTTGTTTTTAAATTCCTTGTTATCCTTCTTTTTGTTGGTCAAGGAAGCCAAGTGTTTCTACCTACACCTCTGTCTTAGCCAGACTGCTCACTTACAGACAAGGAGCACTGCCTCCGGGGCATTCCCCCATCACACGGCTCTGTCTAGCCTTTGACTGGAGTCCTGTCTGGCTATCCTTGCACTTCTCCAGTTCCACCGAGCCACAGCAATGGAAGACACTCCCTCTGTCTCTGCCACCAGGCCATTGATCCACGTCTCCAAAATTTGGTTCTTACCCAAGTTCATTAGTTCCTAATTATATTTGATCATTGGGTATAGAAGGTCCTAGATGGCTAAGTTGACATAAAACTTCTTTTGGATCTATAGATTTTACAATTATTGATTAATTAGATTTGAAAGTGAAAGGTAAGCAAACTCTGTTTTGTTGTTATTTTTCTCTAATTAAGAATTTTTGTTGCAGAGATATAAATATGTGCATGAATATTTGAATATTTTCTGATGAAGCATCTATTTGAAGCAACAATTAACTTCATTTGAAATGTGAGTTTTGTGCAAAAGTTGATAGTGCTTTTCAAGAAGATGAAGAATTACTTCAGTTGAATCAACAAAAAGGCCAAAATAATCCATCAGTATTATGTTATTGTTTACCTTTCTTGCTACTCGCAGATATAACAAATTTTCAAGTCCTTCAAAAGCATTTCTGGGTATCTTTCTGATTTGGTGGTTGTTAAGGAGACTGAAAAACAAAAATGAACAAAATTCCACAATGAGAAATAGATTTTACAAACATAAGAATTCTGCCAGATATAGTGCTTTATATAACAGAAAAACATTTACTGACATGGCTTACTAATTTAGAAATTTATAATTTTTATTCAAAAATAGCTGTATTAAAACAGTAGTTTGTAACAAAAGACTTTTTAAAAATAATTTATATATATTAAATTACCCTAAAGTACACCCAAAAGCACAATAAATCCAGGGAAAAAATTCTTGTTGTCCTCAAGCCTATTATTTGAAAGGAAAATTACAAACATAATCATTGTAACAAAGAAACATACTCCTAAATAAACAGATGGAAAGGTACATACACCCTGGCTTAAGCATTTCCCTTGGAAAAATAAATATCATAGCTCTTGGCACATGGTGGACTCTCAGTGTGTATTTGTTAAACTGTCAAACCCAGAGTCTATTATACCATAGAAAATGGAGCTCTTTTTATAGAACTATCAAATGGTCCAAAAATGACTTCTAGAAAATCCAGGGAGAACAATAACAGGTGGCAGAATAAATTGAACAGCCAAACAACTTACAGAAGATCATCTTTCAGCAACTATGAATGCTTTTGAAAAAGCATTCTGGCAAGTTAAAATTATAGATTTTTCAGTAAATATATTTTAAATTTCTTTCAAATTTAAATAATTATGGCATGTCTAAGTGTACAAGAAAAAAATCTGCTAATTATGGTGGCACATGTTTCTGAATATTCTATAGTCTTTAAAAAATCTAAATCTTCTAAAATCCATTGTCAAAGTCAAATGCTAGAAGGTTCACTTTTAGTAAAGTATTTGTTTTGTGAGGTATTATTTGATGTAACTGATTAGGAAAACAAATGCTTTGGCCAATGAAGCAGTTGATTATTTTAGTCATTATACAGAATGACACAGATGGTGTAAGACATCCTCAGTCTCAACTACTCCTAACTTGCTCACCACATGCCTCACCCTTAAAGGCTCAGCCACTCTATTTCCCAAACAGCGTACAAAGCCACCTTCTGATATGCCATCTATGACACTGAAAACATCACTCACCATTTATGATTGTCTAGTGTTCTGGGTATCAGGGGGTAAAACAACAAATTTACACTATGCATTAGAGCTGATACCATACAGAAAAAATGTCCATTTTGTGGATTATCCTTAGCTTCAGTAAACAATCCAATAAACTTTAGAATTCACCATATGTCAAAAGAATTTTTAAACTGACTAAAATCAACATGACTCATTTAAATGTAGTTGATACCAGTCACAAATGTTGTCCTGAAGGAATATGATACTACACATCTTTAGGTCCCAAAACTACCAATATACAGCTGTTTTTACTTGAAGCATGAGTACTAGTCTGTCTCCATACTCTATTAAGTATATGCACAAATGCATGTGCCATAAAGTACATGCATATAAGCACATTTTATGAGTGCATATGTATATGAATGTGGCTATATACATGCATACACATGCCCATATGGGTTTGTGCATATATTACATATGTGTAATTTGCATATTATCTATGTGGTGTGTGCATTTGTATGATACATGGTATGTGTATACACACACATACCATGTATCATACATATCTTAATCTTACCTACAATCTAAATCTTACCTAGCCCACAAAACATAGGAAACAATATGTTTGACTATTTTCTTAATTATCCCAAAGGAGAGAAGTTGATCTATTTCATAGAAAGGATGCCTTCAGACATTAATGCTTAATTCTCTTTCAATACCACCATTGAGATAGGAAAAGATACTATTTATCATAATTTATCATTTTTCATTACAGAAAAAGTGCTTGAAGCCTATGTTTCTGCATATTCTTACACAGTAATCTAAATTTTGGTAATAAATAAAACATGCAATTTCTAAAAATTGCACTGAAGTTGTTTCTATTTCTTTAACATTGTAATTCAATATGAATGTTAATAATCTAAAGTATGAGATAGTTTCCTTGGAACTATTTTTATTACTGACAAGAAACAAATTTATTAAAATGATTCAGAGTTTAATGCATTTTTTAATCACAAATACATATTTCTGTCAAAGTTTATTCAAAGCCTATGTTTTCCATCAAAATCTTCATTATAATTTTGATGGATGAAACCTTTTACTAACAATGTTTTGGATAAGTGATTATAGAGACTGTCATTTATTATTATTATTTTATTTTTCATGAAGAAGATGCATTCAAAATTTATGAGTGCTTCTGCTGAAATTCAGGGTATAAAACAGTACCTAACACATCTTCACCAAAAATCAATGCAAGCTTGACAAAAGTAATAATGGGCCTCTGTATTCTACTATTGCCCATGATGCCGAGAAAGAATAAAAGATGCAAACAAATTCCCAAGTAAAAAAATGTCATATTTTTACTGAAGAAATAAAATAATTTCTGAAGGCAGGAGATCTGTTTATCCTGATGATTAAATCCTTGGGGGAAAAGAGGAAACAGCAGAGACCAATAAACTTTTTTTATCAGCTACATCTTTTGTTGCTGTAATACAGTGTCTTAAATAAACACAGTGCACACATATGCTTGTACATATGATATTACATAAAAATATACTGTGGTTAGAAATATTTTATTTAAAAAAGCAACAAGTAACTATTAGGAAAGGTAAAAGCTTTTTGCATAGTTATGTACTCATCAAAGTAGAAAAAAGCAGAATAGAGCTTTCTCATGTGTAATGTAAAATTTTCCATTTGAGAAAATGGCAAGATTTACTCTGAAAGTGAATCATTATATCCACATTTAAATGCAAATAACATATTCTTTTTATTTTTGTAAGTAGCAATAATGTTGATGTTTCTGCTTATTATGTTTACTTTTCATTTGGACACTGTCCAGAAATGTGGTTCTGCTGCCATTGACATGGCAGGATTGTGCACTTCATTTCCATGCTTACTGAAGTAAACAGAGAACCAAACTTTCAATATTCATAAAGCATAATTCCTGAGTGATTTGTGTAGCTGCAAAGAGATATGTGGACAAAATCAGTAATGACTATCTTTTAAAAATGTGTCATTCTCAATACCACTAAAAATATTTACATTATTGTAAGTACCACATAAATCATTTATAATTCAAAACATTCAAAAAGAGGGCAGGGGGAAGGAATAAAAATGTCAGGCTGATCTAAAGAACATAAATTTATTATCAATTGAACATGCACATTTCTCAAAGGAAAAGGCATATTTACATGTCAAATTTCTCTATGAGTGACAAATTCTTTTACATATCCAATATTGACTGTCCTCTCTCTTGAAATTTTAAGACTTCATAATTTAAATATTCAGAAGTAAAAACTAGATATTTTGAAAATTTGTAGTAATGTCTATTTTTTCTTTCTCTGTAAATTAACTACATTTTTCTCCATATATCTACTTGTCTTTATTGATTTACTATTAACTCTTTAACTTTTGCTTATAACATGTATTAAAAATATTTTTTAAATTTATATTTTGTACTTTGGGATTTTTTTATTACTTGTACCACATGGATGTTTTAAATTTTATGTAATTCAATTTATTGGTCATTTCCTTCAACATTATTTTTTAAGATTTTATTTATTTATTTTTAGAGAGGGAAGGGAGAGGGAGAGAGAGAGAAACATCAATGCGCGGTTGCTGGGGGACATGGCCTGCAACCTAGGCATGTGCCCTGACTGGGAATCGAACCTGCGATGCCTGGTTTGCAGCCCGCGCTCAATCCACTGAGCTACGCCAGCCAGCGCTCCTTCAACATTTTTGTGTCTTATATCATGGTTAGGCTTCCCTGAGTCTAAAATTACATTATAACCTTACTTGTTTTCTTAAGCTATTGTGGTTTCATTTAAATGTTTATATCTTTAATTTATCTGCAATTAATTTTATTTTTTCCAAATTACTTATTGTCATTATTATTGATACATTTATATTTTCATGTGATCTGCAATGCTGACATAATCATATGCATATTTCTGACATGCATCTGGGTCTATTTATAGATATTAAAATGAAAATATTTAAAGTATTGTTTTCTGTTTTATTTTATATGAAGGGTAGTTTGATATAAATTAACTAGATTCTTTCTCCATATATCTACTTGTTTGTCTTTATTGATTTATTGTTAACTCTTTGCATGTAAAAATTTTAACTTTTGCTTATAACATGTATCAGAAATATTTTTCCTAATATAGTACCCCTCCTGTACTGCTTTAATGGTTATTTTCACAGATTTTTTTTCTGGGTGTACTTTAGGAGTATTATAAAAATTTTTTTAAATCTTTTAAGTATTTTCATTAATATCTGCATTTTATCATATTGACTTTATCTATCTAAGAACAAAGTTTGTCCTTCCACTTACTAAATCATCTTTTATAGCTCAGTACATTTTAGAAGAATTTTTCTTTCTGTTAAATGTGGGAGTTTTCATTATAATGCTCATATAAGCTTCAGGTGTATAACATTGTAATTTGATATCTGAATATACTATGCTGTGCTTACCATCAAAGTCTAGTTTCCATTTATCACCATATATTGGATCTCCTCTACCCATTTGCCCTACCTCACTCCCCTTCCCCTTCTGTAACCACCAATCTGTTGTCTGTATGTCTGACTTCGGTTTTGATTTGATTTTTCCTTTTCCACCTGATTTCTTTCATGTGGCACATTACTCTGAAGATCCATCCATACTGTTGCAGACGACAATATTTCATCTTTTAAAGACTATTTTATTATATATATTTATGTATAAGGCATATATAAAATATTTTATCTAGCAATGGGCACTTAGGCTGTTTCCATATCTTGACTATTGTACATAATGCTGCAATAAACATAAGGGTGTATATATCTTTTCGAATACATGTTTTCATATTTTTTGTCTCAATATCCAAAAGAGAAATTGCTGGATGGTGCGGTAGTTCAATTATTAATTTGATGTGGAACTCCATACTATTCTCCATAGTGGCTGCACCAATTGACATTCCCACCAGCAGTGTATAAGAGTTCCCTTTTTTCCACTGCATCTCCAGCACTTGTTGTTTCTTGTCATTTTGATAATAGCCATTCTAACAAGTATGAGACAATACCTCATTGTGACTTTAATATGCATTTCCCTTATAATTAGCAACATTGAAAATCACATATGTCTGTTAGCCATCTGTCTGCCCTCCTTTGAAAAATGTCTATCAGATGCTCTGCCCATTTCTTAATCAATTTTTGTTACTATTCTTGTTCAGTTGTGTAAGGTTTTTAAAAATATTTGGGGTATTAACTCCTTATTAGAAATATCATTTGGAAATATATTCTTTCATTAGGTCAGTTTACTTTTTACTTCATCGATGGTTTCTTTTGTTGTACAGAACATTTTGAATTTGATATAGTCAGATTTGTTTACTTTTTCTTTCCCTTGCATTTGGAGTAAAATTTACACACAAAAAAATCACTAAAACCAATGTTCAGTGGCTTAATGTCTGTTTTTTTCCACATATTTTCTTTCAGGTCTTACATTTAAATCTTTAACCCATTCTGAGTTAATTTTTTTTAGTGTTGTGTAAGATAGCAATCTAGTTTCATTCTTTTTTGCATGTGCCTGTCTGGTTTTTTCAACACCATTGATTAAAGAGACTTTCCTTTATCCACTGTATCTTCTTGACTCCTTTGTCATAAATATGTTGTCAATATATGGGTGAGTTTATTTCTGGGCTCACCATTCTGTTCTATTGTTCTGTGTGTTTTTCTGCCAAAACTATACTCTCCTAATTACTATAACTTTGTAGTATAGTTTAAAATCAGAGTATAGTACCTCTGGCTTTGTTATTTTTCCCCCTCAGGATTGTTTTGAGTATTTGAAACCTTTTGTAGTTCCATGCAGAATATTAAAATACTTTTTCCTGGCTGGTGTGGTTCAGTAAATTGAGTGCTGGCCTACTAACCAAAAGGTCACTGGTTCAATTCCCATTCAGAGCATATACCTGGGTTGTGGGTCAGGTCCCCAGTAAAGGGTACATGAGAGGCAACCACACATTGAAATTTCTCTCCCTCTCTTTGTCTTTCCCTTCCCCTCTCTCTAAAAATAGATAAATAAAATCTTTGAAAAAAATTAAAGTATTTTATATTATTTCTGTGAAAAATGTCGTTGGGATTTTTATTAGTATTGTACTGAATGTGTAGATCACTTTACATAATATGGACATCTTAACAATGTTAATTCTACCAATTCATACATACAGAATATCTTTTCATTTCTTGTGTCTTCAATTTATTCCAACAATGTCTTGTAGTTTGTTGTTTCTTGCTAGGTATTTTAAACTTTTTGTTGTGATTGCAAATTATTATCTTGTTTCTCTTTCTGATAGTTTGTGGTTAGTGTATAGAAACAAAATAAATTTTTGTATGTGAATTTTATATTTGCAAATTTGCTATATTTGTTTATTATTTATAACAGTTTTGGGAGCAGTATTTAGATTCTTTTCTATATAAAATTATATCATCTGCAAATAGTGACAGTTTTACTTCTTTTTTTTAAATTTGGATGGCTTTTATTTCTTTTTCTTGCCTAATTTCTTTGGTTAGAACATTCTGTGCAATGTTGAATAAAAGTGGTAAAAGTGGGTATCCTTATCTTATTTCTGATCTTAGAGGAAAATATTTCATTTTTTATCTATTGGTATGGTGTTAGCTGTGGACTTGTCATACATGGCCTTAATTATGTCAGGGTACGTTTTTTCTATACCCATTTTGTTTAAAGTTTTTACCATAAATGGATGTTGTAGTTGTTAAATGCTTTGTCTGTATCTATTGAGAGGATCATATAATTTTTATCCCTCCTTTTGTCAATGTGGTGTATCACATTGATTGATTTGCAGATGTTGAGTCATACTTAAAACCCTGGAATAAATCCTACTTGATAGTCATGTATAATCTTTTTAATGTATTGTCATATTTTACTTGCTATGATTTTGTTGAGGATTTTTGCACTAATATTCAGAGATATTGGCCTGTAATTTTCCCTTTTTGTATTGTCCTTGCCTAGTTTTTGTGTCAGGGCAATGTTAGGCTCATGAAATGAGTTAAGAAGCATTCCTTCCTCTTCGATTTTTTGGAAAAGTTTGAGAAGGATAAGTAATAAGTCTGCTTTGAATATTTAGTGGATTCACCAATGAAGTTATCTGGTCCTGGCTTATGGTTTTGGGGGAGCTTTATGATTACTGTTTCAATGTTATAACTAGTACTCAGTGTGTTAATATTTTTTATTTCTTTATGATTCATTCTAGGAAAGTTAGATGATTCCAAAATTTTACCATCTTCTAGATTATCCAATTTGGTGGTATACAACCTTTCGTAGTAACTTTTAATGATTTTTGTGGGGTTTTTGTTGTTGGTGGTGTTGTTGTTTTATTACAGATGTACCGATTTCCCTCCATTGCTCTCCCCTGGCCTGCCCTCCATCTGCTCCCATAGTCAATCCTCACCCTGTTGTCCATGTTCATGTGTGCTGTGCTTTATCAAACGCCTTTGCTTTTTCAGAATCTATTGACATGATCAGGTGATTTTCTTTGTTTGTTTGTTTATGTGATGTATTATGTTTATTGATTTGACAATATTATACCATCCTTGCATCCCTGGAATGAATCCCACTTGATCATGCTGTATGATCTTTTTAATGTATAGCTGCATCCAGTTTGCCAATATCTGGATGAGGATTTTAGCGTCTATGTTCATCAGTGATACTGGCCTGTAGTTTTCTTTCTTTGTTGTGTGTTTACCTGGTTTTTGGAATTAGGATAACTGGTCTCACAAAAAGAGTTCAGGAGTTTTCCCTCTTCTTGAATTTTTTTGGAATAGTTGGAGAAGGATAGAAGTTGGCTCTTCCCTAAAATTTGGTAAAATTTGCCTGTAAAGCTGTCTGGACCAGGGCTTTTGTGTGCTGAGAGTTTTTTATTATTGCTTCAATTTTACCAGTTGTTACCAGTCTTTTCAGGCTTTCTGTTTCTTGATTCAGTTTTGAAAGATTATATGTTTCTAGAAATTTGTCCATTTCATCCAGGTTTTCCAATTTCTTGTAATATAGTTGTCCATAGTAATTTCTTACAATCCTTTGTATTTCTGTGGTATCAGTTGTAACCTCTCTCTTTTCTGATTTTATTTATTTGGGTTCTGTCCTTTTTTCTTGATGAGCCTGATTAAATGTTTGTACATTTTATTTATCTTTTAAAAGAAAAACTCCTGGATTTATTGACACTTTGAATGTTCTTTTAGTCTCTATATCATTTAATTCTTCTCTAATCTTGGTTATTTCCTTCCTTCTACTTAATCTGGGTTTTGTTTGTCATTCCTTTCATTCCTGTAGATGTAAGGTTAGATTTTTTATTTGAGTTTTTTCATTTTTGGGTAGGCTGTATTTCTATGCACTTCCCTCTCAGGACTGCCTTTGCTGTGTCTCATAGGTGTTGGGTTGTTGTGTGTTCATTTTCTCTTGTTTCCAGAAACTTTTTGATTTCTTCCTTGATCTCATTATTAACCCATTCATTATTTAATAGCATGCTATTCAATCTCCATGAATTTAAATGTTTTTGAGTTTTTTCCTTAAAGTTGGTTTCTAGTTTCAAGCCATTGTGATCCAAGAAGATGCTTGATATGATTCCAGTTTTCTTGAGTTTGTTGAGGCTTGTTTTGTGTCCTAGCATGTGGTCTATCTTTGAAACTGTTCCATGTACATTTGAAAAGAATGTATATTTTGCATCTTTTGGGTAAAAGTTTCTGTATATATCAATTAAGTCCATTTATATAGAGTGCTGTTCGATGTCACAATATCCTTGTTGATTCTTTACTGGAAGACCTATCCATTGTTGATAATAGGGTGTTAAAATCTCCTACTATGAGTGTGTTGCTGTCGATATCATTCTTCAAGTCCTCCAAGATTTTCCTTATATATATTGGAGCTCCTATGTTGAGTACATATATGTTTACAAGGGTAATGTCCTCTTGATGGATTGTTCCCTTAAGTATTATGAAATGACCTTGTTTGTTGTTTTTTATGGCCTTTGTTTTGAATTTTACTTTGTCTGATATAAGTGTTGCTACTCCAGCTTTTTTTTCACGTTCATTTTCTTGGAGTATTTTTTCCATTATTTCACTTTCAGTCTGTGTAGATCTGTTGTTCTGAGGTGAGTCTCTTTTAGACGGCATATATGAGGGTCATGTTTTCTTTATCCATTCAGCTACCCTATATCTTTCGATTGCAGCATTTAATCTATTTACATTTGAGGTTATTATTGATAGGAACTTGTTCATTGCTATCTTTTCCTCTGTTCTTGTGTTACTCTTTGTCTCTCTTTTTCTTCACTTCTTAGAAAAGTCACTTTAGCATCTCTTGCAATGATGGTTTGGTAGAGATGTATCCATTTAACCTTTTTTTGGGGGGTCTGGTATGCTCCTTATTTTGCCTTTCATTTTAAATGAGAATCTTGCTGGATAGAGTATTCTTGGTTGCAGGCCTTTGCTTTTCATTACTTGGAATATTTTTTTCCATTCCCTTCTGGCTTGTGTTTCTGTTGAGTAATCAGCTGATAGCCTTGTTGGGGCTCCCTTGTATGTTACTAGCTATTTCTCCTTGACTGACTTTAATATTCTCTCTTTGCCTTTAAATTTTGCCATTTTTATTGTGATATGTCTTGGAGTGGGTCTCTTTGGATTCATCTTGATTGGCACTCTCTGTGCTTCCTGGACTTACATGATTTTTTCTTTCATCAAATTAAGGAAGTTTTCTGTCATTAATTTTTCAAAAAGGTTTTCTATGCCTTGCTCCCCTTCTTCTTCTGGTATTCCTATGATACTGATATTATGTTTCATGTTGTCCTGTAGCTCCCTGTAAGCCTCTTCATTCTTTTTGAGTCTATCTTTATTTTGTTGTCCTGTCTGGGAAATTTTTCCTACCTTGTCCTCTAGCTCACTGATTTGATCCTCTGTTTCATCTAGCCTACTTTTAATTCTTTCAATTGTGTTCTTCATTTTAGATATTTGTATTCTTCATTTCCTCCTGGCTCTTACTGATTGTTTCCATGTCTTTTTTTTTATGCTGATATAATTTGCAGTAAGTTCCTTGTAGCTTCCCTGTAGTTTTTTGTAGTTCTCACTGAGCTCATTGAGCTTCCTTATAACCATTATAATGAAATCAATGTATGATAGTTTACTTGCCTTTATTTCATTTAGCATTCTTTCTGCAGACTACTCCTTTACTTTGGGTTGTTTCTTTGTCTCTCCATTTTAGTTACTCTTCTTGTTTGTTTCTGCTTCTTAGATTGATCTGCTTTGACTCCCTGTCTTTGTGATGTGAACTTCTGTGGTAGGAGACCTGTGGGATTCAGATGTGCAGACATCTTGATCTCCTGAACTTGATGCTCTTTGGATGTCCTTTATGTCAATTACATTGTCTCTCTGGTTGTAATTGGATTTTCATTGTTGTGGGGTCATTATTTGGTGGGTCCTTCCCTCTGGCTCGCTGACTGAGAGTCACTATGCTCACCACATCTTGTATGCTATTGTGCATGTGCTGCCAGAAAAAAAAAATTCACAGCCCATAAAATAAACCCACACGACAAAGAAAACCACCTACTCACAATCACACTCTCAACAAATGAGCCAGTATTAATTAGGGTGTAAAGAGATTAAGACTATTACAAGAAAGGAGAATGAATATGAAATAACTATCTGAAAGAAAACCGATTTTGAGAGTGTACATAGAGAAGCAATAATAAGAGCATGGAATTGAGGAAAAGCAAAGAGAGGAAGAAAGTAAAATTTACATTGTAAATAAAAAAGTGAATGAAGAAGGTGGAATGAAGCAAGAGAAGGAAAACATATAGTATTATGATTAAACAGAAGTTTAAAAATATATATAGTGAGAGAGAAAAAGAAAAAAGTAAATAAATGAAAAAACAGAAACCCAATTAGAGTAAAAGATCCACCATAGCACTATCAACAACAAATAAACTTAGATTAATATAGGTGAGGTGGGAATAAGAGGGAAAAAAGAAAGAAAAAAAAACTTAAGTAATGTCTAGAAGAAAGGGAAGTGATTTTGAGATGATAGAGGGAAAGGGAATACTAAAAATGAGGAACAAAAACCAGGGTAATATATGGAAAAATTAAAGTTTGAGACAAAAAAAGAGAAAGAGCAGGAAGAAGACAGAATGGAGTAGGAGAGGAGAATAATAAAATTTGAAATTTGAAATACCAAAATAGTGAAGCTCTAGAGATAAAACTGAATAAATGCAACAACAACTACCCAATCTACAATGAATGAGCAAAGATTGATAAAGGTGGAGAGAGAACAAGGGTATTTTAAGAGCAGGAAAAAGAATGTGAAGTGACCAATGACAAGACAAATGGTATAAAAAGACTGGAGAGAGAAGAAATATTAAGATGTACAGAATGGAAACAGGTTGTGAAAAGAGAGAAAACAAAATTTAAAATGAAAATAAGAAGAGTAAAGAAGGTAATATGGGTAACAGAAAGGAGGAGCAAAATATGGGATTTGAAATAAACTATAATACAAAGTCTAGTGACTGAATATGCACAAACTTGAGGGACAAGAAATGGATGTAAAAAAGCTATGTAAGAAAGAAAATATTGCAATTCATGAAAAAGACCACGGTAGAATTTGTCTCAGTAGCATCTAATATTTACCACTGTTTTTTTCTTTCTGATTTCACCTCTGACGATGCCAGATGTTGACCCTGTCTGACCTTCAGCAACCTGAGACTGCTAGGGACTCACTGTTTATGTCTAACTCCTTCAGTTGTAAATCTGTTCAGTATGTAATCAGCAGGTAAGTTTAAGCGCCACTGGGTGAAGCACAGTAATTCCTGTGCATAGGGCTATTGTTCCCCCACAGGTTGAAGTCACTTAGAGGAGAGTGGTATGCCTGACTGTTCTCTCAGCTCTTGCCAAAACCACCATCCCCAGTATCTAAACCACTCTGCCCCACCCCTTTTCCCAAGCCCAGGGTAAGTGGCTTCAAATGAAATATAAATGCTTTCTGTGACTCTAGACATCTGTCCCTGGCAAAGAGAACCCCTACTGATTTTTGTAGCTCACTATCATCTGGGCTCTTTTCAGGCTCTGGTGCTGTAGGCTGGGGAGCCCAGCTTGGGGTTTAGATCCCACATTTCTCAGGAGGAACCCTCAGCCTCTGAAATATTTATCTATCACTTCAGCTGCCACCCATGGGAGCTCAGCAGCCCTCTTGTATATCCTCTGCCCTCTGTACCAGTCACGTTGTAGTGAAGCTGTTTCTTCTGTCTGTCCATGGGTATAAGTCTCCTATCCCACTACTGTTCAGTTGTTTATTCTGGATGATTTTTCTATAGTTTAGTTGTAGATTGGTCCTGGAAGAAGGTTAGTGTCATTTCTACTTACTCTTCTGCCATCTTGGATCTCTCCTTTATAGAATTCTGAACAGTGAGAGCAACTGAATCCTGCATATACTCCCTTAGACTGGACAGGACTTAGCTTCCTTCAAATGCTCTGTTAGAAAAATAGTGACACCTTTGCAGCCATGGCCATGCCCCCTCCATGCCCATTCTCCGTTAATATTTTGTATCTCTAATGTTATCTCTTGTAACTGCTCTTTCATTTCTGATTCTATTTATTTAAGTCTTCTCACTTTTATCCTTAGTGAGTCTAGTTGAAGGTTTGATAATTTTTTTATCTTTTCAAAGAACCAGCTCTTAGTTTTATTAATATTTTCTATTGTCTGTCTCTATTTCACTTATCTCTTCTATACATTTTGGACCCTGTTGTTTTTATTTTTCTGTTCCTTTAAGGTGTAATTTTTTTTATTTGAGAGTTTCCTTGTTTCTTTAGGTAGGCCTGTATTACTATAAATTTCCATCTTAGTACCACTTCTGCTGCAGTCAAAAAAAAATGGCAGGTTTTATTTTCATTTGCATTTGTTTCTATGTATCTTTTGTACCTTCTTTTATTGAGTCAATATTTCTTCACTGACCTAATAGATTTTCAGTAGCATGTTGTTTAATCTGAATATATTTATGTTTTTCAGCCTTCTTCTTGCAGTTTATTTCTAGTTTTATACCATTTTGTTTGGAAAAATACTTGATATGACTTCAGTCTTTTAACATGAATTATGACTTGTTGTGAGTCCCAACATATGGTCTATCCTTGAGAATGTTCCATGAGCACTTGAGTAGAGTATGTATTTTCTTGCTTTTGGATGGAATTATCTATAAATGTCAGTTAAGTCCTTTGTCTAATGTGCCATTTAGGGCCAATGTTTTCTTGTTGACCTTCTCTCTGTATGATCTATCCATTTATACAAATGGAGTAATAAAGTCCCCTACTTTTTGTGTTGCTATTTTAAAAAGAAATTTTGTATTACTTTGAGACATCTTTGCAATCTGAGTATATTTCACACTTACAGCACATGTCATATCTGAGTAGCCACATATCAATTGACCCTTAGGCAAACATGGCTGGTATACATGGCTACCATATAAGGCAGCACTATTGTTTCGCTCACATTACCCACAGTCTTTTAAAAAAAATCCTTTCTTTCCTAAAAAAAAAAAAATGTCCTGTACCTCAGAAAGACCTTAAAACATGTTTTAGGATACTTTCTTTCTGGTAAACTAATATGCTTAAATATATTGTGAAATACCATTTGCTTGACTCATATATTTAACAGAGCACTATAAAGACAAATATTAAGTTGAATGTCCAATTTCAATATTCTATAATCCATTTCATATAGTAGTGGAACTGGGAAATGGGAAGCAGCACATCTTGAAGAACTTTCTTAAGCCCCTCAGATGATAGTTCATATATGTCTCAAGGCATTCCAGCCACCAAATACTACAGGCCACTTCGAGAGGCAATTTGTACTAATAAGAGTAATTAATATAACCTCATTTTGGGTGGTCAACCATATGATCCCTAATGATCATAACGAGGGTGACAAGCCCGTTATTTTTGGCTCTTGGTTGTTATCAATATAACTCTCAAACAATTTTCTACCCATACTAATTAGAACTGTTGACCACTATACTACTACAGTATTAGGAATGCCTATAGAAACCCCTGTACTATTAGGAATGCCTACTAATACTTTGAAGAACAAGAAAACAGACAAGTGACTCTAGAGGTGGACGTTGCTTTGTCCTCTGACTCCTCTTCTAAAAGCATCTCTTTCACTGACTTTTTTTTGGATTACCTTTCTAATCATACAACCACAAAATATTAATAGGGAAAAATAGAATATATTTAATTCAGTGAGGCAAAAGGAAGGCTTCTTTTATTGTTTTATTTGAACTTAATTTTCTGACTCTTAAATATAAAAATACTCGAATTGGCAAGGTGTTCTTCTGAAGTCACTGAATTAGATCCATGGCCTCCTACCAATTCCACCAGGATTTACTTGAGAACTTTCAAGACTGCATTCTGTTAACTACGACCTCTTGTTATAAAGCCATTTTAAGGCATTTATAGTTCTCTAAGGATAAATGGCAACATTGAAAAGAAAGACTCCAGTGCACTACAAAAAAGACTATTTAATAACATGATAATTTATTCTAATCCTCAATAAATTTTCTTGATTACTTAATATTTTGGAGTTTGAGTTTCCCCATCTGTAAACTTTTTTTAAAAAGTAATAATATCAATTAATTTAAATATACCCAGAGTTGACTTGGGATTAAAACAAGATAATGTATGTGAAAATAGAAAATTAGAGGAAAGTCAATATGTTTATTTATACAGTAAGAGGGTAAGGGCAGGGTAATAAAGAACTACCTGGAAATATTGGATTCTTCTTAGGAAGACACCTCAGGAAGTCTGATGGATTATAGTGTCCACTGGACCAGGGTCCTCGACTATCTGGCCGCTATTGGCATTGTTCCATAGATAATTCTACATTAGGAGGTATTCTGCCCACTTGAATTGTAGGATAGTTAGCAGCATCACTGGGTTTTAACCACATGTTACTGGAACATCCCCTTGTCCAGTTTTGACAAATATCCCCTATGGAGAGAAAATACCCCTGGCTGAGAACCACTGCCATGGAGTCTGGAGCCTTGAAAATGATGTAAGCCAGTTTCCAGTTCCCCAGCCTTAGTTTTCATATAGAAAGGAGGACATCGTAATAACTGATAAGAATGATGTATAGTAGCCATGAAATTTATTTTGATGTTGTGGTAGCTGACCATCTCCTTACAGGTTAAGTGTTAGGACTCATCAGAGCATGTGAAAGAAGGAGAGGAGGATGGCAGGGGAAAATCCAGAGGTAGGCAGCAGAAAACTAAGATAAATCAAGCAAGAAAGGATCAACATGGTCATAGAGGTGGTAAGAAGTGGAAAACGAAAGTGAAACAAATGACAAATATATCAGTGCAGGTGTAAGGATAAGTCCAAGGGCAAGAATATTATAGGCAGAAATAAGAAAAAAACAGGGATAATTAAAGGGAAAAGAGGAGCAAGTGTGCATGTGTAGTTCCCAAATGAAACTGATGACTGCTCACTGCTTTAAATATATTTTATTTTAACTTGTTCCTCATGGTGTTGGGAGAACCTCCCAACATCTAAAATGTACAGAGAGGCTTCTGACATCACTAGGCAACAACCAGTACATGTGAACCATTGCTTAGCATCTGCCCCCAAAAGATAGCTGTGTCTCACTGTCTTGTGTACACCACGTTCTCAAAGCCCTACTTTATACTCATTTGTTACTATTTTCCCAGTGAGACTAAGCATTGTGTTGTCAGAAAAGATCATTTTTTTTTCCTGTAAGGTTGCTCTAGTAGTGCTTAGCTGTCTTCAACTTTATTCAAAACAATTTTGTGACATTGTATTGTGACAGCTGCTGTATCAGCATGCATTTAAAAAAACATCAAAATTAGTGAATTTTCATGTAGCCATTTTAATGTTAAACATGGAAGAAAATACACTACATCTTCATCATATTGTGCTTTATTATTTCAAGAAAGGTAAAAATACAACTGAAACACAAATAAAGATTTGTGCAGTGTATGGAGAAGGTACTGTGACTGACTGAACATGTTAAAAGTGATTCGTAAAATTTCACGCTGAAGATTTCTCTCTGGATGATGCTCTGTAGTTGAGTAGACCAGTTGAAGCTGACAGCGATTAAATCAAGACATTAATGGAAAACAATGAATGTTATACCACATGGGAGATTCCTGACATACTCAAAATAGCCAAATCAATGAAGTTACTAATGAAAATAAAGAATGTGTCTTTTATTTTACAGAGATAACTGTATGAACTTTTTGGCCAACCCAATAACTGTGTCACATTATATTGGCTTTCTTCATTAACCTCTCAATTTTTTCAATACTCAGTTATAGCATACAGGAATGGGTATAATACTTTATATTTAATCAAAGTAAAAGAAAAGAGAGCAAAGGATTTTTACCAAATGTTTGGTTCCTTGAGATATTGGCGCTAAACACAAATTGTGTCAAAATTGGTCCTTGTAAAAAGAGATGCTTAATTTAACTACCCTGTTCTGCTCGCATCAATTTCTAGCCCCCCATGCCCAAAGTGATTTAGGACTAGAGAAGCTTGGATTCTATGTGGATTAAATTGTTTTTAAGTTTCTTATACATAATTAATATTGTACCTGGACCTCCATGGAAAACATTCTCAATAAATATAAAAATCTTTATTAATAATAGTATAAATAAATGTTATTTATAAAATAAAAAACAAATTTATATGTCTGCTGATATAGCTCTAATATTATTATAGCATTCAAAGAACTACAGGCCTTTCCTTCTCCTTCTGTCAAAATATTCTTAAAAAAACATTTAATTAAGGGAACTATTTTAAGTGTCCCTAAAGTAATTAGAGGAAGAAAGATAAATACATGATTTGTTTTCTATTTCTATGTAACAAATTACCAAAAATTTAGTTGCTTAAAATATCACCCATTTATGATCATGATTTTCATGGGTGGTGGGTCCAAAAACAGCTTGTTGGATCCACTGCTAATGCCTCACAAGCATCAGCTGGGCTGAGTATTCATCTGGAGTTTGGGACTCTCTTCTCAGCTCATTCAGGTTATAGGCAGAATTCAGTTCCTCACAGTTGGCAGGTTGAGTCTCTCAGCTGCTAGAAGCCACCCCTTTCCTTCCTAGCTTGACTGGTTTTCTCCTTCCATGCCAGTGGGAAAGCATGTCTGCTGCTTAAGTCACTTTTAAAGGGCTCAGCTAAATAGATTTGGCTCACAGGGAATAGCCAGCCTCCTTTGTGATGTATTAAAAGTCAACTAATTAGAGTGAGACCTTTATTAAATATGAAAAACCACTTGACTTTTGTCATGCAATGTAAATACCATAAGATTTATGCATTACTATACACATAAGTAGCACACATACTCCAGAGAAGGGTCAATGTGTGGGTCATTGGCAGTTATAACTCCTGCCATATTGAGTTTTAGGTTAGCAGTTGAGGCAGACTGTTTGGATTTATTCATATATCCAATCAAAATACCACTGTTAATATTAACTGGTCACTGCTTTACAGTGTGATATCACTTAGTAAAATGATGCATTATTAGAGATATAGATCACCCCTAGTGACGTATAAATAAATATTAAAAATAAAAAAATAGTAATTTTATCACAGTAGTTACCTTGATGCTGAGACAAAGGGATGCAATTAGGTTTACTGTTGATTTATTTGTTAACTTGAATGTTTACATTAGTGTTCATTATTAGACATTTTAAGAGACATTAAATATTATATAATGCATATTTAAATAATTTTTAACACTTCTTTATGTACCTGACTCTATTTACAGAGTTATAAAGTGAAGCTTCTTCCTTCAACATTCTCAAAACTTTAACAAAGGAACCAAATAACAAATCACAAATTTTTAATAAATTTTTGTGTTCAAGAGTTATGGGACAAGTCAGGAAAGAAGAGCTTCCCAGAAAGCCAAGAGAGGTTTCCAAGAGGAGAAAACATAGAATTTTGAAGAACAGATGGGAATTATATAAAAAAGTAAAAAGATAGTGTGCCAAGAGAGGGTTCTAGAGATGGTACAGGGAATTTCTCACAGTTGTAGATATCTATCACAGCCATTAGATACATTAGAGATGTGCAGATTAGAGGGGTCACTTGGGTGTGGGATAAGTTTTGAATGACTTGTATGATTTCCTACAAGTTTCCTTCTTATCTTGAAAGTCCTGGAGACACATCGGAACTCTTTAGACAAAGGAGTAATGGCATTTACAAATATAAATTGGAAAATAGGATAAAAACAGTATTATTGTTCTGTTTTGTTTTCTCTTGTTTGTTTAGATTGTAGTGACATAGAGGACAATAGTGAAAGGAGGCTAAAGTATATAGAATATTTTCTGTTTGCTCCTAGGATCTACTCCTTGCACTTTTCCATGCAACTCTGTGCTGACCCATAGGGACTGAAACATTGGTTTCTTCCTTTTGCCTTTCAGTTGGCTTCAGCCAGTGGGAAGCAACAGCAAGATATTGAAGACAGGAAGGAGAGTAAAATTGAGATATCTACTCCCCAGTCTCCTTCCTGAAAGGAAGACTGACTGCCTCCATACAAAGACCATAGTTCCTATCAAGCATTTCTCCACACATAAGTCTCTTTATGTATCTCTATATTTATACATTATATGTGCTCCTCTCCAACTGTCCTTTCAGAGGTGATAAAATCCACTTTGAATGGTATATCACCATTTTTATTGTGTTTTTCTACACTATGCCCAAATCACTGCAATAGTCCCTTAACTAAATTCTCTTTGCAATACCCAACTTGTGTGTGCCATTGTTTCCTGTCAGAGACTGCCTGACATAGGAGGTTTTTGACATAATCTTAGGGAGACTTGACAAGACCCCAAATTAAGGCTATAAATAAGGAGAAGGAGAATCTGAATGATTCAGAGGTAAAATCAATAATAGTTGATAAGTAATTGAATGTGGGGTCATAAATAACAAAGGTTATTTCCAAGTTTCAGATCTGGATTAACAGAAGGATGGTATTGATGTCACCATTTACCAAAAAAGAAAATAGAGCCAGAGGGATAGAAGTTGTTGAGTCAGATCTCAATTGAGTTAGTATCAAAGTGTAAATCTATGGATTGGGTCTGCTTTGGGCTAGAAACTAAAAAAAGAAAAAAAATTAGAACAAAATGCATGCACACATACTTTTATCCATAACTATATTTGTATCTGTGTATGTATATGTTTTGTGTGCACCTACATGTACATGTAAAAGAAGTTAAGAAAGTCTGAGAAGGGTCAGGAGGTTAGACTATTAACAGAGAAACAGAATAACTCACCAATCTGACAGTTTGGCCAAAGGCCTTCCCAATTCTCTGACCTTTTTAAATTAAATAAATGCTAATGAAATTAAAAACAATAAAAATTTAATTCACCCATTCTTTGATATTAATGACATTAAAACATAACCATTGATGCTGTATATTTGTACATCTAATTTGCAGAAGATTAATAAAAGGTACCAAAACAATAGTGCTAATAAAATATATAAACACTCTATTAATTAACTTCAAACTAGAATTCTGTTCTTCAAGTGTAATACTTTTCTATTAAGTGCCACAAGTTGTTTGCTTCTACTGATGCCACTGCAAATAGCAATACCAAAAAAAATGCTGCATTTCTGTCTGGTTTTCACATGTGCTACGTAGTGCCTGAGGAGCTTAGAGAAATATAGTTTTTTAAAGTAATATTTCCTGCCCTTACCAATGTCACTCAATTGGTTGAGCATTGTTCTGCAAAGAAAAAGTAACTAATTTGAGTCCCAGTCAGGGCACATGCCTGGGTTGCAGTTTTGGTCCCCAGTTGAGGCACATGCAAGAGGCAATCAATGGATATTTCTCTCTCATATATATGTTTTTTTCCTGATCTTTCTCCCTCCTTTTCTTCTATCTAAAAAATATAAGTATGTTTAAAAGAGTAACGATTTCTCCCATGGCTGGTGTGGCTCAGTAGATTGAGTGCTGGCCTGTGATCCACAGGGTCACTAGTTTGATTCCCAGTTAGGGCACATTCCTGGGTTGCAGTCAAGGTCCCCAGTAGGGGGAATGCAAGAAACAACCACACTTTGATGTTTCTCTCCCACTCTTTCTCCCTATTCTCCCCTCTATCTGAAAATAAGGTTAATAAAATCTTTAAAAAGTCTCAAATTCAGCTTTACTTTCACCACAAAAATTATTGTTAAAAAAAAAGTGATGATTTCTGGATCAGGATATGAAAGCATACAAATGTTAACAAGACATTGCTCTCTGAATGTTGGGCTTGACTCTTAGGTTTGACTCTTAGTGTTTGACTTTGCTATTTTATAAGATATCTACACAATTATGCAATAATTTTATAATGAAACAAGTACACATTTTAAGAAACAAATGATGCATGGGTTTTCAAAAACTTACCAGATCTACTTCTAGATAACAGAAAGAAAAAAGTCAAAAATGTTTGAAAATTGTCTTCTTTCCTTCTAACTCTAGTGGAAAATACACACACATACACACTTTGAGGAGTCTTTTATTCCAGTCTTGTTCGAATACAAAGATTTCCAAGTGGTTATGAAAGGTCTTTTGAAGAAAGTTCCACCAATTTGAAATTACTCCTTTTTTTTTTTCTGGTTGCCAAGTTCTAGCTCCCCAGTGAGTCATTGTGCAATGAAAATGGTCTTCTGAGCACCCAGGTGCTGCCTCTCTCCGGAAAGCTGCCAGTCACCAGGCTCTCCATATGGCAGCAGCAGGACTGAAGCTAAAGGGCAAAGACACCATTGATTACCAATGCACACAATGCACCAGAAATAGGAAATACAACAAAGCAAAGTTGGAAAGGTGAGGCATTACAGTATGAAAGTCAGCAGGTGTTGGCATTCAGGAAAAAATCCATTCCCATGGACTTCAATAAATCAAATAGAAAATGGAAAATTGAATAAAAACCTGACTGATGGATTGACTGGGCAGCATAAAGTTGGAACTGCAATCTTAGAACAATCTGTCTTCCGAAAAAAAAAAAAACTTAATTGCTTTTAAAGAGAAAAGTACAGTAGTCTCCTGTTGGGAACTGCCCTGCCTGGTATCAGAAGCTGTAACCCCTGCCAAGGCTAAGGCTGAGGGAAAGACCTTGGAACCATAAGCCAGCAAGGAGACAAAAGCTTATCTCCCTGGCAAGAGCACCACTTCTGCTCCTTGTACTTCACCCTGCCTGGTCCCCAATGCTTGGTTGATTAGCCAATGACTGGTAAGATTCCCCAAGGAGGGAACAACCTAAGACAGGCACGATCACGTGGGAGGCCCCCAAGGAAGGACTTTGGGGGCTACAGCAAAAGGGGGTGATGGGCTCTCGCCCCTCAGCTTTGACAAAGCCTGAGTCCTCATGTCTGTGAGAAAATCTCCTAATCTCTTGGCTGCCTTAGTTCCCTTGCTCCACCTAAGCCTGAAACAATGACAGAGGGTGGTGCCACCCTGTGCTGGAAAGGGTGGATTCCCCGGGTGATCAGGCCTAAGAAAGAATTTGTAAAATCCTGTGAAAACTGCTTTGTTTAGAATGTTCTCAGTTGAATGAGAAGGGTCCAAGGAGGAAGTAAGTTTGTTCCTTAAAGTCTTTTACAGCTTTTTGACCCTAACTCAAAATAGACCCTCTGAGTTCCTTGTTACCTATTCTTTGATCCTTACTTCCTGGCAATGAGTAATGAGCTTTACCTGAATTCTTATGCAAATGAACCCAATAAAAGCCTGCTGGGACAGGAGAATGAGGCGTTCTCCCCTAGGGGCTCTCTCCCCTAGGAAGGGTAGCCAAGGAGCCCTCCCCTAGGGTGCTCTCCCCTAGGGAGTGTGACCTGGCACTCCCCACTAGAGGGAGTGGCCATTCCATACCTACTTCCCCACAGGACTTGGTTGTCTCTGTGTATGTTTTTCTCGTGTGTTGACGAGCCATCTGCAGTGTTCCACGGTCACTGCTGGTCAGTGGCCGCGACAGTCTCCAACTACAAGCCAACTGTTTCTATTTAAGTTCTCTATTTTTGGTTTACTCTGAAGTAAGTTCTCAGCTTTTAGTACCCAAGAATGCCTATAGGGTGGATGAAAGTGCTGGTGGCAAAAACGGCCCCAGGTGTTGGACCTCAGTTCTGCAACCTCAGTATTTGAGTTCTGGCTAAGGAAGACTTCAGAATTAAGCCTCAAACCCTAATAGAAAGTTTATTTAGAAAGTCACAGAGGTAGAAGAAAAGGGCTCAGGAAACAAGTTACAGAGGCAAAAGAAAGGGCCCTCGGAGCTTAGGAGAAAGACTTGAGAGACAAGGAAAATGCATCTGGGTGAAAGGGGTGGAGAAAGGCTCTGGCATGCTCCATAAAGAGAGAACCTTAGAGACAGAGCTGTGCTGGGTCCTCCTTCCTAAGGGCTTTAAAGGGTGGGGCTTTTAGGGGGAGTTCCAGGGGAGGATCTCAATAGAGTATTCATTAGCTTTCCAGGTGTTTCCTTTCAGAGCTGTGGTCTCCACCAGTTGGTCAGTGCCAGGGCTGGGAGTCATTCATCAATGCAGCTGGTCCTAATGTCAGCCATGGCATTGCTTATTGGGTTTTGATAGGGGACTCAAGAGTTGAAAATTTTTAGTTTAAGGTAAATAGTTAATAAGCGTAATAGATAATACATATGTTAAAGCTATTGTTTCAGGAACTATAGATAAGGCCCACCACTCCCCAAAGAGTCAGATGACTGACCCCTAGGGGGAACCTGCTCATCACCTAGGGCAAGAATGCTGCAGTTTTCTTTTACCTAATTTTCCCTGAATTTCAAAACCCCTCACTGCACATTGTATATTCCCTGTTATAAAAAGGCTGGCTTGAACAAAATGTAAGACTGTCCATTAGGGTGTGAACCCACCATCTTCTCAGATTGCTGGCCTCTGAATAAAGTGCCCATAAAGATTCAATCCTTGTCTCTGCTATTGGGTTCCATATGTAACAGGCAGCATGAAGGCTGTTTTTTTCCTGTTTTAGTTTTTCTCCTTTTCTGGGCCTGGAGCTGAAACACAACTGATATCTAGATCTTATCCCAAGGGGTTTATGCTTAAGGGAGTGATCAGGCAAAGGCCTGCGTGGGGGGCCCAGGAGATCATTCTTCAGCACCTTGTTCCTCCTCCAAAGGGATCTACTGCATGACAGTGACCTGCCAGGGGAGGAACGGTCAGGGGAAGGTCTGGGTGGCACAACCAGTGATATGAAAGGTCAGGGGTTTTAAACCACATGACCAGCAAGAGGAAAGCTCACCCTG
Source organism: Tonatia bakeri (assembly GCA_004024845.1). Classification (NCBI taxonomy): domain Eukaryota; kingdom Metazoa; phylum Chordata; class Mammalia; order Chiroptera; family Phyllostomidae; genus Tonatia; species Tonatia bakeri. The sequence goes on from PVIA01011802.1 coordinate 32,985, forward strand.
AAGGCAAGGTTTCTGTTTTCCCAGTTGTGCCCATTGCTAGGCACTTGGATCTCTCCACCCTGGTGACCTTCCATACCTGGCCTATTGTCCTTACTCTACTCAGTTCTGTCTAACTGCCTACCACAAAAGGACAGTGTCTGGGCCTCTCCTAAGGAAGAGCAGGGCTCCCTATAAGGGTAAATTTAAAAACAAGATACAGCTCCATGTGGGAACTGGTAATTCATGAAGAATGTCATTAAGTATGGTGGCTAAAGTTTGGTGCTCTGGATTCATATAGACTCAAGTTTGAGTTCTACATTCAGATATACCATCTTAGCTTGCACTGTGGAAAAATAATAAAGCTGTTCAAATTTATGACATAGACCTTAACCTGAGCAGAGGTAGGGAAGGTTGTGGGAGGGGTTCTCTGGGAGAGAGCTCTGCAGGAAGAACTCTGTGTTTACTGCAGATCTGTAAGGTTTAATAGTCCCCCTCTGCTTAACTTCCTCATTAATGTCCTCTGTAAAAGGGCCTTCTTATTTTTTCTCCCTCTCTTCCTTTATGTGGCATCATGGCTACACATACTGCATTTAAATTCTTTGCTTTTTCCCATAATAAATCATTTTTGGTGACGAAATACCTGGTGGACTTTTGTTTTTAAGGTGAGTGATGCCTTCCAGTATGCAATTGTCATGAGAGTTAAAGTAGCACAAGTTGGTCCTTAATGAGAGCTCAAAAATTGTTGATGGCTCTTGTTAAAAGGGTGGTAGGTCTTCTAGATTCCCATATTCTTTTATATAAGTGAAGGCTCTAAGTATTTCTTATGTATCTGGGGAAGTATTTTTAGACTAGGATACATAATCTGGAGCATATGTTCTATAATATGGATCAAACTTCAAAAATTTTTCTATGAAAACCTATTGCAATTTAAGGGACCACTTGAAAATGTAGTTTTTGAACACTACTACCATTCAAAGGGCTGAATGTAATTCCAACTCCTTAACAGTTAAGGAGTAGTTACATTTGTACTGTCCTAAAATTATTTTGGCTGCTTGAAGGCAATTGCAAAGCTGATGTGGCCCCCCGTGAAAATGAATTTGACACCCCTGCCTTAAGGCATGTGGCTTGTAGCCTTATTTATGGGAGATATCCTGGAGAAATTTTCTATATTTTAAAGGTTTTACAAATGCCTTTAATCCTGGGGTGGAACGGATAAGGTTAAATACTCTCAAAATGTGCAATAAAATTAATTTTCCTAATTTGTTATATACAACACTGTAGTTTATTCCTAGTGGTTTTAGGCAACATATTGCAAACATTTTCCCTTAATGTCTTGCTTGTTACTGACTGTTTTCTTGGAATTCTAGATATTACAAAAGCTTAATTCATAGGGTAACCATGTAACCATGGTATTTGCATAGTTCCAGCTGAGACTTTCTTATAACTCAGCCATTTATAGAAACAAAAATAATTTCTTCTGTCAGCTAAATAAGTTACTTTTGTGTGCTTCCTCAGAACACTATATCTCTATTTGTATGAACTTCAAAAGAAATGAAAATTAAATTGCTAAATAGCAATATAGTTTAAGATTTAAGAGTTTAGCAAAAGATTGGTACATGAATCATAATTTTATATTACTAATATATTGTAAAATGAACAGGAAAAGTACTATCTTGCTAATATCTCCATTAAAAAATTAGTAGGAAAATATATCAAGTATATCTGTATTCAAATGGATTTCAGTATTATAGGTTTCCACACATCATAAAGTTGCTACTAATCTGTAGGTTTTAGAATAGTATTTAATTGCTTTGTAGTAATATACAAGCATGTACTCTGTATTTTATAAATGAAATGATAGCAAAAGTTGGAAAGTACTTTAATAATATCCTATTACGTGCTGGCATAAAATCTTATTAAGGAAAATGATACATTAATTAAAAATACATTATAAGAATACATACATACAGAGGGTGGGAAAAAGTATTTTGTAATTGTAAAAAAAATACAATAATAAACTTTTGCATACTCAACTTTAAGCCTACTTTTGTGCCCTATATATAAAATATATAATATATAGTATATAATATACACAAACAAGCACACACACGAAGTGAATGAATAGTGCAGTAGAAATTCAGAATTAAGAGGGAATGGCAGGCAGAATTCTAAGATGCCCCACCACAGAATCTACTCCCCACAGACGAGACTTTGAATATGATGATATATCATGTCTATGACTAAACTACCTTAAAAGGGGAATTTTCAAATGTAAAGTTACTAATCAGCTGACTTAGAGTTAATCAAAGTGAAATTACCTGGACAGACCTGATATAATCCCATGAGTCCTTTGGGGGTTCCCAGCCTCCAGGATGCAGACCAGTACCAGTTCAGCCTGTTAGGAACTGGGCTGTAGGTAAAGCTCACCTGAGCTCTGCCTCCCCCCTCCCCCCACTGCTGCTCTCTACTGGTCCCAGGTGCTAAAATGGTTGAGGACCACTGCCAGAAGCAGAGTGTGTTTTCTACTCCTGGAAGAGCAAGTCAGAGAGACTTAAAGCATAGGAAGATTTTGGTGGGCCTATGGTATCTGTGAAGATGGGGGGCAGGGGGCACCTGTCCCGAGATAGAGGCCTGCAGGAGCTAAGAATGACTCCCAAGTGAAGAAGTAGGGATCTCTCCTATAACTTACTGGATCTGAATTCTGAGACAACCTGAATGAACCTGGGGGCAGATGCTTCCCTCAGTCTCCAGTGAAGAGCTCAGCTGCTGCTGCCTTGCTGAGAGCCCAGGCTGCCAAACCTCTGCTCACAGGACTTCCAGACCTTGAGCTCATAATTGGGCACTGTTTTAAGCCACAGTTTGTGGTAATCTACCAAGCTACAATAGGAAACTAGTAGAGAAGGATATTTTATGTAGTTTAAGATGTTGTATGAGGGGGAACCCCCCCTGAAAAATGGAATTGATTTATAAAAAAAATGTGTATTTATTCTTACATGTACAAACTGTCACCTTCAAAAGTACTCTCCATTTAATGCAATACACCTATCGAGACATTTTTTCCACTGCTCAAAACAGCCTTTTAACTTGTCAATTGTGATGATTTTTACTGCTTCTGCTGTTTATTTTGTTTCACCTCTTCCACATCTGCAAAAAAATTTCCCTTCGAGGACTTTTCAATTAAGGTAAATGAAAAAACGTCACTTGGGGCAAGATCAGGTTAATAGGGAGGGTGAGGCATGCTGTTTTTGATCAAAAACTGCCGAACAGTCAGCACTGCGTGAGCAGGTGTGCTAGTAAATCAGCCATCATGCAATGGGCAAACACGTGAAAAGGGTCTTCAAAAAAAAATTCGCTGAAGCTGAATGCAGCCTCACAAGACAACCTGCCACCCGATACACTGATACAGACAGGTTCCTAGAACACTCACCTAGTGGGGGAAGCCTGTACTACAAGGGGCCTGCCCTCCAGAAGATAATTCCGTTTTTTTTTTGTGGGTCCCCCAAATGCCTGACAATGTAGCAATAACAATCTGGATGTTAAGTAACTTTTATAACACCTAGAATGATGCCTCACATGTTTTTATAATATGACCTCTCAAGAAGCAAAAAGCCTAATAAAAAGTACCACAGGACAGTAAATTAGCATAAGAGTCATCAGTAGCAAGATGAACAAACAGCAGCAATGGCTTGGGATGACAACTTAAAGCAGGGGTGTCAAACTCATTTTCACAGGGGTGGGGCACGTCATCCTTGCAGCTGCCTTCAAAGGGCTGAATGTAATTTTAGAGCTGTATAAATGTAACTGCTCCTTAACAGTTAGTTAAGTGAGAACTCAGTGCTGCTGCAGGGTAGAAACAAGGTGCCGGACCAGATAAAACAAGGTGGAGGACCAGATTCAGCCCATCCAAGTCCGGCCTCAGTGTCTCTCCAAAAGCAGTTGTGTGTACTAAATTATTTCTATAACTGATGAAGATAAAATCAAGCCTCAGACCTCTGAAGGGTCCTACCTTCAAGCTGGACCTGCTCACCCCTAGTCTCTGCCAGATCAAAGGTTCACTCTGCTGTGCCCCTCCCCCAACACCAACACTGAGCAGTGAGTGTTAATGAGCCAGGGCTGTTTATCACGCCTGTCTGAGTGGGAAGACTAGGGCATTGCCGCCTGTGCCATAACATGCACTTATGCAAACCTGCTCTCCTCAACATAAAATTTTTAATATTTTTACATAATAAGTACAACTATGATTCTTGCTGTGAAACTTCACCTCTCACTATTAAAAGGACATCCTGTCCTCTCCCTCCAGCTATACCCTGTGAGGCAGAAATGCTCCACCCTTCTTTCCCACTCCTGGAGGAAGTCACTCCCCAGTGCAGAGTAGCAGTAACCTTAGGCTTTCTGTTCACATCAACTCTGCTGTTGTGAAGTTGTTCTGCCAAACTTACATTGAATGCATCCTTTCTCATAATAGAGTCTAATATATTTACAATAGCACATTTAATTATATCTTTAACACCAACAAAGCATATGTATTTATTCAAATAGATACATTTGATTTTGTAACTATCAATGGTTATCTTTATTTAAAACTTAATAAAAGATGTTTATAGTTGTAGTCAATTGTAGACAATTACAGACATGTGTAAGATTGTATATATTACATGTATATTATATGATCACACTACACAACAGAAGAGAATAAGCACCCTTTAGAATGTGAGAAAAGAAAAAACATTCTTAGGTGCACATGGATCATTCTTTAGGAGAGAGCATATATGAAACCATAAATCAATTATCAACAAATTTAAATAGATTGAAATCATACAAAGTATCTTCTTCAAACAATTGGAATACAGCTGGAAGTCAATAATTCCTGATGACAAATGACTATGAATATTGTTTCATGAGTTTACTGGCTATTTGGATTATTTGCTAAGTGGCAGTTTAAAAATGTTACCCATTTTTCAGTTGTGTTTCTGTCTTCCACTCATGAATCTGTAAGAGTTCCTGGTACAAACCCTTTGCTGGATAAACATGATTTCAAATATCCCAGTCTGATTTCTCATTTTGGTCACATAGATCTCTGGTAAGCTAAAGTTCTCAATTTTAATAAACTCGAATATATCAATTATTTCCTTTATTGTTATGATTTTTATGTCTGCTGAGAAATCTTTGTCTTAAGAATATAAGATATTTTCTGTTATCTTCTATAATCTTCGATATTTTTAGTTTTTACATGATCTATGATCTATCTGGAATTAATTAGTGTGTATGAGGCAAAGTAGTGAAATAATGGCAAAATCCATCTATTCTGCATGTATATCCAAATGTCTATGCACCATTCATTTGAAAATAGTCATTTTCCCACTGCCATGAAGTCCACCTGTGTAATAACTTGAGTTGTCACTACATGTGTGTCTGCTTCTGAACTCTTCATTCTGTTTCATTAGTCTCTTTTTTACTGAACCAATGACATACTTTTAATTTCTTTCGTTTATAAGTCATGATACCTTGTGCTCTTGGGGCTTCTACCATGTCCTTCTTTACTATTCGACAAGCTGTGTTTGGCCCTTTGTAGATTCAGCTCACACATTTCCACAAAACGGTCTGCCAATATTAGACTGTGATGACATTGAATATATAAATCAAGTTTTAAAAAGTGATACCTTAATAATACGAGTCTTCCAATTCATAACCATGATATATTTGTTCATTTATTTCAGGTTTCTTTAATTTCTCTTAGTTTTATAGTATGTTCTTACAGGCTTTGTTACATTTATTTTTAGTTATCAAATATTTTAATATTATTGCAAATTGCATCACAAGGATTTTTTTGAAACAGTTGTTGCTAAAATATAGAAATACACTTGCTTTTTATACCATCACTCCATTGTTATTTATTATAATAGTCAATCTGATTAGTATTTTGTTTTGTGTGTACAAATATACATGTAAATAATACTATTTTAATTATTCTTTTGCAATCCTTATCATTTTGTATTTTTTATCTTGCCTTACATAAAAAAGCCTGCAATATAATGTTGATTATAAGTTGTAAGAGTAAGAACCCATATCTCATCTCTTATTTTAGAAAGTTTTCACTAATTATTAATTAGAATGTTTATTGCTCATTTTTACTGTATTCAGCAATTTATTCTTTCTTTTTTTATTATTTATGCTGTTACAGTTATTCCTGCTGTTTCTCCTTTTCCCCACGACCACCCAGCCTCACCTTTTCTGCTCCCCAAGTCAATCCCTGTATTGTTGTCCATGTCCATGTCTATGTCTGTGTCCATGTCCATGTCCATGGGTTGTGCATCCCATGGTTCTTTGGTTAATCCCTCCACCACCTCCTCGCCTCTATTTCAGCAGCTGTCAATCTGTTTTATGTATCTAAGCTTCTGTTACTATTTTGTTCATTAGTTTATTGTGTTCACTAGATTCCATATATAAGTGAGATCAGGTTGTATTTTTCTTTCACTGACTGGCTTATTCACTTAGCATGATTGTCTCCAAATCCATCCATGCTGTTGCAAAATATGAGTTTCTTCTTTTTTACTGTTACATAGTATTCCATCGTGTAAATGTACCAAAGCTTCTTTATTCACTCATCTACCAATGAGCACTTAGGCTGTTTCCAAAACTTGACTATTAAAAATAGCATTGCTATAAACATAGGGGTGCATTATTTTTCTTTTTTATTGTTGTTTCAGGATCCTTAGGGTGTATTCCCAAAAGTGGAATTTCTGAGATACTCCACATTATTTTCCACAATGGCTGCACCAGTCTGCATTCCCACCAACAGTGCACTAGGGTTCCCTTTTCTCCACATCCTCACCAGCAGTTGTTTGTTGATTTATTAATGGTATCCATTCTGAAAGGTGTAAAGTGATATCTCATTGAGGTTTTTGTTTGAATCTCTCTGATATTTAGTGACATTGAACATTTTTTCATATGTCTGTTAGCCATCTCTATGTCCTCTTTGCAGAAATATCCATTTAGGTCCTTTGCTCATTTTTTAAATTTGATTGTTATAAATCTTTTATATCCTTATTCATTTTTGTCTTTGTACTGAATACTGTGTTAAAATCTCTAACTATATGTTGGTGGATATTTCTGTTTTTCCTTTTATTTGCTAACTTCAGCTTTATAAATTTTATAGGTGCATGTAAATTTACTATTGCATCTTCCTGTTGAATTGGTCTTCTATTCAGCATGAACTCTATTCTGTTAGCAATTATTATAATGACATTGCTTTCTTTTGTAGTATTGAACTTCTGATTTTTATGTGCCTTTATGTTTATCTCTTTAAACAAAATATAGTTGAGTTTAGTTTATTTGTTTTTAAAGATTTTACTTATTTAGTTTAGTGAGGGGGGAGAGGAAGGGAGGGAAGGAAACATCAATGTGCAAGAGAAACAGTGATCAGTTGCCTCTCATGTGCCCCCAGTTGGGGACTTAGCTGGCAACCCAGGTATCTGCCAAGCCTGGTAATTGAACCAGTGACCCCTTGGTTCACAGGTCAGCACTCAGTCCACTGAGCCACACCAGCCAGGGCTTACCTTCACTTTTAAAGAATAATTTCCCTGCAAATAAAATTCAAGTCTTTCGGTTATTTTCTTTTAGTACTTCAAAAATGCTTCTCCCTTGTTGTTACTTCCTTTATTCTGTGGTTATTTTTTCAAAGATAATGTATTTTTACCTAAGAATATGTTTAAAATTATCCCTTTGTCTTTGGTTTTTAGCAGCTATACTACAATATTATTGAATATATTTTTCTTTTTATTGCCCTGTATGTTTCATAGAGTTTTCTTGAATCTGTGGCTTGGGTTTTTTTTTTTTTTTTTTGAGAAACTACATGTATTTTAAATCACTTTAATTATTGGTCCTGACCCATTTTTTCTTTCTTCTGTCTGTGATTCCAATTATATGTAGATATTTTTGTCATGTTCATAATATCTTTCCCATATTTCTAATCATTTTTCCTAATGTGTTACTATCTGGATTTTAAATGATCTATCTTGTACCCAAATTTTCTTCTGCAATATTCTAATCTATTACTGAACTAATCAACTCAATCCCTAAGTTTAACATTTCTTATTCAGTTCTAAGAAAACTGTATAACAATTTCCTTTTCTCATAAAAATTTCTTTTTTCTTATATTTTTAGATATATTAATTTTGTTATTTGATCTCCAAAATACATAAAGAACTCACATGAGTCCACTCCAGGAAGACAAAAAACTCAATTAAAAAATGGGCAAAAGACTTGAACAGACACTTCTCCAAGGAGGAGTTACAGAGGGTCCAGGGACATGTGAAAAGATGCTCAGCATCACTAGCCATCAGAGAAATGCAAATTCAAACCACAGTGAGGTACCACCTCACACCAGTCAGAATGGCCAACATAAACAAATCAACAAACAAGTGTTGGAGAGGATGTGGAGAAAACCTTAATGCACTGTTAGTGGAAAATACTGTGGAAAACAGTATGGAATTTCTTCAGAAAACTGAAAATGTAACTAACTACCTTTTGACCCAGCAATTCCACTGCTGAGACTATATCCTAAGAACCCTGAAACACCAGTCCAAAAGAACCTATGCACCCCAATGTTCATAGCAGCACAATTTACAATAGCTAAGTTCTGGAAGCAACTTAAATGCTCACCAGCAAATGAATGGATAAAAAGAAAACAACTATGATACATTTACACAATGGAACACTACACAGCAGAGACAAAGAAGGAGATCCTACCCTTTATGACAATGTGGATGGAACTGGAGAGCATTATGCTAAGTGAAATAAGACAGGTGGTAAGGGACAAATACCATATGATCTCACCTTTAACTGGAACATAATCAACAAAAGAAAAAAGCAAACAAAATATAACCAGAGACATTGAAATTAAGAACAATCTAACAATAACCAGAGGGGGCGGGCAGTGGGGGAAGAGTTTTCAGGAACTACTATAAAGGACACATAGACAAAACCAAGGGGGAGGGTGGAAGCAAGG
>PVIA01011803.1:0-42013 GCA_004024845.1 Tonatia bakeri
TTTTTTTTTTTAATAGAGTGGAACATGAAAGGTATGAAGGAAGAGATTAGAATTGATGAATTTTAAGATTTCTGTATGTTTTCTAAATTTCGTGCAATAAGCATCTATTATATTTATAATCTGAAGAGGGAGTATACTTTCTTAAAGAAAAAAGTTCTTAGGTTAATTTGAAAGCATAAACATGTTGGTTATTTAAAAGCAATGCATGTTCATTAGCTTCCAGTCAGGATGGAAGCTTAGGTGGACAGCCTATTCATCCAGACAGGTAGGAGGGGCCGAGACAGGGAGTAAGGCAGAGAGGACTCAGTTTGGAGCTAGGGTGGAGGGGCGGAGAGGCAGCAGCCTACTTTCAAGTGTGGTGGATAAAAAATAGGGACACACCTTGTGAGCGAGTGAGCCCAGCCCTAGGCCAGACCGCACAGCCTCAGAAAAAGGGCTGCAGTGCTGGGAAAAAAATGTCTCGTAACTTCTGGTGGTAAACCCAGTAGAGGCTGGGGTGGCAGAAGAAACTGTCAGTGCATATGCAAACCCACCCATTCTGGGAACAACCACCAGGACAGCAGCTGGAGGGGTGCCAGTTGTATGTGCAAAGTGAGTGAAGTGACTGGAAACGAGGTGAGGGCCAGGCAAGCACCCGGAAGTCAGCCAGCAACAGCATTATCCCTTTGACCCTACTCCCACCCCCAGAGTCACAGTTGCCCTGCCCTGGTAAATACTCAAGGATCTGCCTGATCCGACTTAACAGGTGTGCTAAAATGGAATCGAAGCAGTTTTACCTAATACACAGACACAGGGAGGCTGCCAAAATCAGGAGACAAAGAAATATGGCCCAAATAAAGGAAAAGAACAGAACCTCAGAAAAAGAACTAAGCAATGTGGAAATAGCCAACCCATCAGACGCAGAGTTAAAAACACCGGTGGTTGTTATGCTCCAAGATCTCATTGATAGATACAACAAAAGCATAAGGGAAGAAATGAAGGCTCTAGTAATGGAAATAGAGAAATATCCACAGGAAACCAACAAAGAAGGGAAGGAAGCCGTGATTCAAATCAATGATTTGGAACATAAAAGACTTAAATATTTAATCAGAACAAAATGAAGAAACAAGAATTCTAAAAATGAGGAGAGTTTAAGATGACTCTGGGACATCTCCAAAAGTGCCAACATCTGAATCATAGAGATACCAGAAGGACAAGAGGAAGAACAAGAAATTGAAAACTTATTTGAAAAAATAATGAAAGAAAACTTCCTTAATTTGGCAAAGGAAATTGACATACAAGTCCAGGAAGCACAGAGTCCCAAAGAAGTTGGACCCAAAGAGGTCCATATCAAGACACATCATAATTAAAATGTCAAGGGTAAGGATGAAGAGAGAATCCTAAAAGCAGCAAGAGAAAGGCAGAGTCACCTATGAAAAAGTTCCCATAAGACTGTCAGCTGATTTCTCAAAAGAAACTCTGCAGGCTAGAAAGAACTGGCAAGAAATATTCAAATGATGAAAAGCAAGGGCCCACAACAAAGATTACTTTACCCAGTAAAGCTATCACTTAGAACTGAAGGAGAGATAAAGTGCTTCCCAGAGAGGGTAAAGCTAAAGGAGTTCACCATCCCCAAGCCCTTATATGAAATGTTAAAGCAACTTATTTAAGAAAAAGATCAAAACTATGAACATTAAAATGACAGCAAACTCACAACTATCAACGACTGAACCTGAAAAACAAAAACAAACTAAGCCAACCTAGGATAGAAATAGAATCAAAGATACGGAGATCATGTGGAAGGGTTATCAGCTGGGAGGGGGAAGGGGGAAAATATGGGTAAAGGCACAGGGATTTAGAAGCATAACTGGGTAGCTACAGAGAAGGCAGGAGAATGTTAATAACAGTATAGGCAATGGAGAAGCCAAAGAACTTACAGGCAAAACCCACGGACATAAAACTAAGGGGTGGGGGGATTGCAAGAGGGAAGAGGGGAACCGGGTGGAGGGGGACAAAGGGGGAAAAATTGGGACAACCGTAATAGCATATCAATAAAATATACTTGAAAAAAAAAGCAGTGCATATTCAAGGATCCAAGATAAAGGTGGAGGAGAGGCAATTTGGGCACTGATCTGTACAGAGGGAAGAGGATGGGAAGACAGAAGATGACTGTCCACAATCCAGAGAGAGAGGGCTAGAAGAGGTCCTTTCCTTATGGCCCTCAGAAGGAACCAATCCTGCAGACACCTTAATCTTGGACTTTAAGTCTCCAGAACTGTGAGAAAACAAATTTCTGCTGCCTAAGCCAAAATAAATAAAAATAGGAATAAACTGAAAATAATTTTAAGATTCCTTCAAAAGTAAAACTTGAAGTTTTAATAACATTATTATTTAATTCCTTGGATAAAATTTATTAGGAAATTGCTTCTGCCTATTTTTAGGTATATTAAATGACTCAGAAGATACTAGATATCTCCTAAATGCTTTTTAAATTAAAGGCTACAAATATTGTAGGTTTTGTTTTTCCTACAAACCCAAATTCAGTATACTCATTTCTATACTGAAATACAAATATTTTAATTCTTCCAATTATTTATAAAGTATAATAAAGTACTCTAGAAATGGCTATAGAAACTTACTGTATGTATAATCATAATGCAAATGTTAATTTGCTTTTCATGTGACAAATACACTTTCTATGAACCATGAAGAAAGCACTATCCAGAGGTCTAGAAGACAGACGTCTACCCAAAGATGGGCTTGGACTTACAATCCTTCAATGGCCTCTTAATTGTTCTTAGATGAAACAAGCTTCCTTACATGATTTCATGTACCTCTAGGATCTAGTCCCTGCTTATCTGCCACATCTGCACCAGGCCACAACAGTGCCATGACCAGATTTCAGAAGGAGCTGCCTGCTGGCAATCACCCAACAAGTGTTTACTGGGTGCCTATCTCTGCGAAGTCATGGGTTAGAGGTTGGGAATGACCCAGTAAAAATAAAAAGACTGTGCCCTGGCCAGTGTGGCTAAGTTAGTTGGAATGTCATACAGTAAACCAAAAGGTCGAGGGTTTGGTTCCTGGTTGGGGCACACACCTGGGTTGTGGGTTTGGTCCCATGGGGGCATGAACTAGAGGCAACTGATCTATTTTTTCTTCTCATATCCATGTTTCTCTCCCTCCCTTCCCTTCTCTCTAAAAATCAATTAACATGTCCTCAGGTGAGGATAAGAAAAAGAAAGACAAGACTTTCTCTAGTGGAAGACCGACAATGAACAAATGCTTATCTATAACTAATAATTGCAGTACTGAAGAGACAGGGAAGTGGCTATTATGGCAGCTGACTGCATGCTATGACGTAAATATTAACTATGCCAGCAGGCCAGTGTGCACTTGAGGGTAAGTTGGAACAGAACTGCTCACACTTGTGAGTGGTCGGGCAAGAAGACTGGGTGAAAATGACTCCTTCAAACTGATAGGATGTCTCCAAGTGATTAAGAGGTAACCATTTAGAGGGAATAAAGTGAAGACATACAGGAATGTTTACAAAGTATTAGAATTAATCATGTGTAACTTCTTATAAAAAAACACTTTAAAAATAATATAGCTACGTAGCAGCCTTTTGCTGAACACCCCTGTGTTCTAACCTTAGCCCTATCCCCTAATGCAACCAGTTCTCAGGGGTTTGGCCTCTCTAAATGGGAATCTATCTGTTATGCTGCCACTAGATCATTGTCCCTGTCTTGATCACCTCACTCCACACTTTAATCTTAATGAGATATTCAAAAAGAAAAGTATACTCCAGGTCCTTTCATCCATATTAACTGATTGTTCCCATTACTTTGCAATTTGAAAATTCCTCAGGGTTTCAGTTTGTTTAGGTAAGTGTGCCTTTTTATAAACGGTAGCATATTCTTGTCATACTCTTACACTTGAATTTATTTCCAGCCACTGGACCATGACTGCAGGTTCATGTGGCATATTTTCCTTTCAATTCTAACATAATAGTTGTAAAAGCAAATGCCATCATCCAGAGTGTCATACCATTTTTATACTCAAAGAATTTATTAACCTTTTAAGTATATAAAGAAATATACTGAATTAATGTTTTAAAAATAAAAAAACTCACATAAAAATTTAACCTTTTTATTATATATTTAAATTTTGTTTTAATTAAAAGAGGATATCTTATGATTCAAAACTCAAAAGGTTACTCTATGGACTGAAAATATAACATTTCTAAAGAACTAAACCTTACGATAGTTTAATTAACCTTGAACAGTTAATAATAATTTAGCAGGGTTCTTTGCTTAATAAAGAATTCATTCAATATTATTTTATGAAGTGTCAGAAAAACCTAAAACTCTGCTTCACCACTGAACAATACACTAAATTAAACATCACTGACCTCAACATGTCTTCAAAGTAAAAATAAAACTTATCTGGGTTTGTACCAAATAATATGATTTGGACACATTTGGTTGGACAGCAAACTGCACATTGGACTGTATGGGTACAGGCTGTACAGGCCATGCTGGGAGTAAGCCAAAAGCTTTACTATCCTGACCTATGAAAAAGAATGGTTCTTAAGTTTTTCAGAAAAATTTAAAATGTAGTGTTATTTTCAAGAAAGAATAATAGAAAAATAATATCTGTAATTATTTAGATGCCACCAGGCCGGTTTTACCTTTGTTTTATAAACTAGTAAAAAAAAATACTTTGTGCTGATTACCACAACCACTCCAGGGCAATTTATAATATCCTTCCACATTCTTAGAGGGCTAGGACTCACTGAATTACTAGTATTTCGAGAATTATTATTTAAGAATCAGCTGTTTTTTAAAATTTCATTTATTTATTTTTTGAGAGAGGGGAGGGAGAGAGAGAAAGAGACATCAATGTGTGGTTGCCTCTTGCGCCCCCAACTGATGACCTGGCCTGCAACCCAGGCATGTGCCCTGACTGGGAATCAAACCTGTGACCCTTTGGTTTACAGGTTGGAACTCAATCCACTAAGCCACACCAGCCAGGGCTCACAATCATGTTTATCAAAAAAACTTAACTTGAAATTCTTCATTATACTTTAAAATTTATATACTCAACCACATCAAAATTACAACTAAAATATAGAACAACTGTTACTCAGAACTGTCAGAAACTGAGTTGAATGGAAGTCTCTGACAACTATGAAATTAAAGAAACCATGTTCATTCTAGACTGGTAGGAAAGGCACAGATGTGGAACAGGCTGGTCCCTCACACACGTGAGGTGGATAAAAATTGGGAAGGACTCTCTCAGGAGTGAGGAGTCCCAGCCCTACACCAGCCCCCAGCCCACGGTTCCAAAGCCAGGAAGATAAGTCTAACAACTTCTGGCTGAAAAAACTAGCAATGATTGAGTTGTGGGAAAAAATGCTGGAACCCTAAGCAGTTCCTCTGAAAGAACCTCCACAAAGACTCACTCCCTCTGAGCTCCAACACCAGGGTAGCAGCTTGGAAGGCACCAGTGGTATACAGGGAGAAACTAAAGATGAGCAGAGGCCATTGTCTCTTTTCTAAACCCTCCCCCACACAGTCAGCAAGCTGGTGCCATATCTGAGACTATCAACCTGGCTAACATGTTTGACTAGCCTTGGAGATCCCCAGAGACTCTGCCCCACAAAACCCAAGCAGCTTTTCCATATGAATTGCTGGTCTAGGCTCATGTTGCACAACTTCCTAAATCCTCTCAAACAAGCAACTGGTCTCAGTGAGCCCCAGGCCCGGCACCACCTACAACCAGCCTAGATTCACAGCTTGGCTTTGCCTAGGAATCTCCAAGCTCAGCACAAGTAGCAGCCATCCCAGATTGATTTATAGCTCAGTCACGGTAGCCCCAGACAGAACAAAGGTGGGGGCTGAGCTTGGCCTGCACCACTTGGGACTCCAGGGCTAGCTCATCCAGTGGACAGGTATAGACCACTGTGGAGCACCGCCACCCTGCCCTGAAAATCCATAGAGGGAGGAGGTTGGTGGTAAGTGCTCACAGCAGTCCTTGCAGCTGAATGGCCTGGGTAAATCCCTTCCATTGATCTGTCAACAACAATCAACGCTCAACTATAAGAGGAGGGTGTACTCAGCCCACATGCAGGGTATACCTCAAGTACCCTGCTTGGATGACAGAGGAGGCTGTGCGACTGGACTCTATAGGACACCTACTACATTAGGCCACACTACCAAGACAGAAAGTCACAGCAGCTCTACCTAATACAAAGAAAAAAAAAGAGAAAAGCTGTCAAAACAAGGAGACAAAGAAACACAGCACAAATGAAAGAAAAAAAAAAAAAAAAAGATCAAAATTCCAGAAAAGGAGCAAACTGAAATGGACTTCAGCATTATATCACATGCAGAGCCAAAACACTGGTTATAAGGATGCTCAAGAAACTTAGTGAGGACTTCAGCAGCATAAAAAAGATGCAGTCAGAAACGGAAGATATAATAATTGAAACAACAGTACAGTGGATTAAAAAAAAAAAGGATACTATAAGCAGGCTCTGAGATAACATCAAGTGTTCCAACATCCACACTGTAGGGGTGCCATAAAGGTGCCAGAAGGAGAAGAGATAAGTAAGGAATTGAAAAACTATTTGAAAAAAGTAATAAAAGAACCTTTCCTAAATTGGTGAAGGAAATAGACACGCAAGTCCAGGAAGCACAGAGAGCCCCAAAGAAGATGAATTCAAAGAGACCCACAACAAGACACATCATAATTAAAGCGTGGAAGGTTTAAGATAAAGAGAGAATCTTAAAAGCACCAACAGAAAAGCAGTTAGTAACCTACAGGGGAGTTCTCATAAGTCTTCCAGCTGATTTCTCAAAGGAAACGTTGCAAGCTGGAAGGGATTGGCAAGAATATTCAAAGTCATGAAAGACAGGGACCTACAGCCAAGATTGCTCTACCCAGCAAATGGATCATTTAGAATCGAAGGGCAGATAGCGATCCTCCCAGATAAGAAAAAACTAAAGAAGTGCATAATCATTAAACCATTATTATATGAAGTGTTAAAGGGACTTATTTAAGAAAAAGACCAAAAACAAGGAATAAAATGGCAAAAATTACAAATATATCAACAATTGAACCTAAAAAACAAACTAAGGAAACAAGAAGAACAGAGAAAGAATCATGGATACAGGGGTGTTTTGATGATTGCCAGATAGGAGGGCAGTGTGGGAGAGTAATGAAGAGGTGGGATATTAAGAAGCACAGATAACTTTCAGCCAAGATGGAGTCGTAGGTAGAAACACTTTGCTTCCTTGCATAACAAAAAGAAGGACAACAACAAATTTAAAAACAAAAAATAACCAGAACTGCCAGAAAATTGGACTGTATGGAAGTCCAAAAACCAAGAGTTAAAAAACAAACTTTCATCCTGACCGGCAGGAGGGGTGGAGATGGGCAGCCAAGGTGAAGAGGACTTGTAGCAAAGTGGTGGCTGGTGGACTGGGCAAGGCGGTAGCTGGTGGAGCGGGTGGTCTCACATTTTCCCACAGATAAACTGGAGGAACAACTGGGAAGTGAGCAAGACCATGCAACCCAGGGTTCCAGCACAGGGAAAGAGACTGAAAACCTCTGACTGAAAAAAATCTGTGGAGGTTGAGGGAGGTGGAAGAACTCCCAACCTCATAGGAGAATTTGCTGGAGAGACCCACAGGACCCTAGAAGGTACACAAAACTACCCAACTGTTGGGGACCGGCCTGCCTGGTCTCAGGAAGCTGTAACACCCCGTGACTTAGGCTGAGTGAGAGACCTCTGGACCAGAAGCCACTAAGGAGACAAAAACTTATTCCCCTGGCATGAACGCTACCTGTTCTGTGCCTGGCCTTTAATGCTTGATCAATTAGCCAATGACAGGTAACAATTCTCTAGGAAAGAGATTGAACCTAAGACAGGCATTGATCACGTGAAGGCCTCTGGGATGAGACTCACGGGGCTGTGGAAATGAAGGGGTTGTAGAAAGGAAGGGGTGATCGACATCAACCCCTACCCCCTCAAAGCCTGAGTCTTTGTACTTAGATGTGAGAAATCCAAGTCTCCTGAATCCCTTTGTCTCCTGACTGCGAGGCCTAAGCTTACAGAAACAGCAAATAGCCAAAGGGTGCAGCCTGGACCGGAGACAGCGGACCCCCGGAGTAATCAGGCCTGGGACATAGGATATGCAAGATCCTGTGAGATCTGGTTGCTGGAGGATGTTATTAACTTAGAATTTAAAGGCACGGACAGGAAACCAAAACTAGCCCTTTGAGCCATGTAGTCCTTTCATATGATAAAACTCCAATCTCTGCCCAGAATCACAGCAGGAGTTCTGTTAGCATCTTTGTAAGTTACCTGTTTCCTTTGATCCTTTCTGCCAGACTGTGAATCCACAAACTGAGCATGCTTTTCTTTTTCTTTTTTTTTTTTTTCATTTGTCCATTGAGCATGCTTTTCTTAATAAAAACCTACTTGGGGAGAGGAACAGCGCGCTCCCCACTAGAAAGAGTGGCCATGTTATCTATTCCCCCACAGAATCATGGTAGATTTCTGTGCATTATGCGTGTTTTGACAAGCATTTGCAGCCGAGATGGATACCGTGGGTCGGTATTTTTCACACCCACCCAGGAATAGGCACCAGAAAGTCCCAATTTGCTTGTGAGTAGTGGGAGAAGTGACTGAAAGCCAGCCGAGAGCTGAGCAAGCGGCACTGTTCCTTCTCCCACCCCACCTCCACCTATAGTGCCTATAGTGCCACAACACAGCAACATGGGTTGCCTCACCCTGGCAAATACCTAAGGCTCTTCCCCTTAGTATGCAACAGACATGCTGAGACAAACAAACAAACAAACAAACAGAAAGACACAGGCCTAAATGAAAGAACAGATCAAAATTCAAAAATAGAACTAAGTGACAAAGAGATAGTCAACCTATCAGATGCAGAGTTCAAAACACAGCTAATCAGGGTCCTCACAGAAAGGGTTGAATACAGTCACAAAACAGAGGAAAAAGTAAAGGCTCTGAAAAGTGAAATATGGGAACCAACAGAAAAGGGAAGGAATTTAAAACCAATGGTTTGGAGCAGAAGGAAGAAATAAACCTTCAACCAGACAGAATAAAGAAACAAGAATACCAAAAAATGAGGAGAGGCTTAGGAACCTCCAGGATAACTTTAAATGCTCCAATGTCCAAAATATAGGGATATCAGAAGTAGAAGAGGAAGAGCAAGAAATGGAAAATTTATTTGAAAACATAATGTAGGAGAATTTACCTAATCTGGCAGAGGAAATACACACGCAGGAAGTCCAGGAAGCTCAGACAGTCCGAAAGAAGTTGGACCCAAGGAAGCACACACCAAAGGACATCATAATTACATTACCCAAAATTAAAGATAAGGAGAGAATCTTAAAAGTAGCAAGAGGAAAGGAGACAGTTACCTACAAAAGAGTTCCCATAAGACTACTAGCTGATTTCTCAAAAGGAACCTTACAGGCAAGAAGAAGCTGGAAAGAAGTATTCCAAGTCATCAAAGGCAAGGACCTACATCCAAGATTGCTCTATCCATCAAAGCTATCATTTAGAATGGAAGGGCAGATAAAATGCTTCCCAGATAAGGTCAATTTAAAGGAGTCCATCATCACCAAGTCCTTATATGAAATATTAAAGGGACTTATCTAAGAAGTAGAAGATCAAAACTATAAATAGTAAAATGACAACAAACTCATAACTATCAACAACTGAACCTAAAAAACAAAAACAAAAACAAAAACAAAAACTAAGGAAACAAGTAAAAGAGTAAAAGATTCACAGAAATAGAGGTCTTGGTCCTGGCTGGTGTGGCTCAATGGATTGAGCACCAGCCTGAAAATCAAAGGGTTGGTGGTTCGATTCCTAGTCTGGGTTGCAAGCCAGGTTCCCAGTAGGGGGTGCACTAAAGGCAACCATACATTGATGTTTCTCTCTCCCTCTTCCTCCCACCCTTTGCTTCTGTCTAGAAATAAATAAATAAAAACATAAAAAAAAAAATCACATGGAAGGTTTTCAGCAGCGAGGGGATGGGGGAAGAATGGGAGAAAAGGTACAGGAAATAAGAAGCATAAATGGCAGGTACAAAATAGACAGGGAGAGGTTATAGTATGGGTAATGGAGAAGCCAAAGAACTTATGTGTATAACCCATGGACATGAACTAAGGTGGGGGAATGATGGTGGGGGGTAAGGTACAGGGCAGAGGGGAATAAAGGGGAGAAAAAAATGAAAAAACTGTAATAGCATAATCAATAAAATATATTAAAAAATGAAGTACAAATAGGTAATTACAGGATAGTTATGGGGATGTAAAGTATAGGAGTAGCCAAACAACCTACACACATGACCCATGGACATGAACAACGATGGGGAGGCTGCCTGTGGGCATGGGGCAGTGCTTTGTGGAGGAGGCCAAAGCACAACTATAATAGCATAATCAATAACATAATTAAGAAAGATTTATATACTATACTGGGAATTTGAATTACTTAGTATATTTTGAAAATATAAAATTGTAAAAAAAGAGTAATATAAATATCCCCCAAATATTTTAAAAGATGAACATCGCTAAGATCTAACAAAATGACAAAAAATAAAGCTAAATTCTACTGCTCTAAGGTGTTGACAGATTGGGGAAAAATTTTATTAGCCAACAGATCTCTTTTTATCTCATTAGTACGTACAGTACTTCTCATGTCAAAGTAATTCAATAAATATTTGTTAAGGAAATGAACAAATGACACCTTTATTGGACAATCATATTACCAAGGAAAAGACCGTATGCTATATTAACAAATAATACAATAATGCCTGATTTTATACATGTAGACTATTTTCATGCCTAAGCAGAAAACCCTAGGTAATACTGCCTTGCTAATCTCACTATCAACTACAGAATTAAACAACTACAAAAACACTGAGCAATAACTGTTTCCATGAGCAACGGCCAATGTAGGAGTTATTTTGTAATACACAAAACCTTATTTTAGCATTTATCTATCCTATGTGTTATAGCTGCACTGGATTACAATTGAAGCTATTCTTTATTTTTTCTTTTTATTTATATTTTAAAATATATTTTATTATGTTACTATAGTTGTCCCATTTCCCCCCTTTATTCCCCTCTGTCCTGCACACCCCCTCCCACCCACATTTCCCCCTTCAGTTCATGCCCAGAGCCATATATATAGGTTCTTTGGTTTCTACATTTCCTATACTATTCTTAACCTCCCCCTGTCTATTTTCTACCTACCATTTATGTCACTTATTCTCTGTACCATTCATTCCCCATCCCACTCCCCTGCTGATAACCCTGTATGTGATCTCCATTTCTGTGATTTTGTTCCTGTTCTAGTTCTTTGCTTTGTTTTTGTTTTTGGTATGGTTGTTAATAACTGTGAATTTGCTGTCATTCTACTGTTCATATTTTTTACTTCTTTTTCTTAGATAAATCCCTTTAACATTCATATAATAAAGACTTGGTGATGATGAACTCCTTTAACTTCACCTTATTTGGGAAGCACTTTATCTGGTCTTCCATTCTAAATGAAATCCTTGCTGGATAGAGTAATCTTGGATGTAGATCCTTGCCTTTCATGACTTGGAATACTTCTTTCCAGCTTTCTCTTGCCTGTAAGGTTCCTTTTGAGAAATCAGCTGACATTCTTATGGGAACTTCTTTGTAGGTAACTGTCTCATTTTCTCTTGCTGCTTTTAAGATTCTCTCATCTTTAATTTTGGATAATGTAATTATGATGTGCCTTGGTGTGTTCCTCCTCATGTCCAACTTCTTTGGGACTCTCTGAGCCTCCTGGACTTCCTGGAAGTCTATTTCCTTTGCCAGATTGGGGAAGTTCTCCTTCATTATTTTTTCAAATAAGTTTTCAATTTGTTGCTCTTCCCTCTTCTCCTTCTACTACCCCTATGATTTGGAATATTGGAGCATTTAAAGTTATCCTGGAGGTTCCTAAGCCTCTCCTCATTTCTTTGAATTCTTGTTTTTTCATTCAGTTCTGGTTGAATGCTTCTTTCTTCCTTCTGCTCTAAACCACTGATGTGAATTCTGGTTTCCTTCCTGTCACTGTTCATTCCCTGTACATTTTCCTTTATTTCACTTAGTACAGCCTTCATTTTTTCATCTAATTTGTGACCAATTCAACCAATTCTGTGAGCATTCTGATTACCAGTGTTTTGAACTGTGCATCTGACAGGCTGGCTATCTCTTGGTTGCTTAGTTGTATTCTTTCTGGAGCACTGATCTGTTCTTTCATTTGCATCTTTTTTTTTTTTTTTTTGGTCTCGGCGCTCCTGTTATGTAGTAAGGGGCAGAGCATTAGGTGTTCACTAGGGCAGGGCAACCCATGTCAGTGCGTCGTGACACTGTATGTGGGGGAGGGGTCCGAGAGAAACCAATAATGCTTGCTCGGCTCTCTGATGGTTTTCAGTCACTTGACCGGCTACCCACAAGCAAAGTAGGCCCTTCTGGTGCTCATTCCCAGGTGGGTTGACATGTATATGTCCTAGGATCCTGTGGGTCTCTCCAGTGAACTCTCCTGTGAGGCTGGGAGTTTCTCCAGCTGTCGTCTCAATCCCCACCAGTGTTTTCAATCAGAGTTTGAGGCTTTATTTCTCTGAGCTGGAGCCCTGGTTTGTGCAGTCTGTCTTGCTACCCAGTTGTTCTTCCTGGTATATCTGCACACGAATGTGGGACCACCTGCTCCACAATGTGCCGCCTTGCTGGGTCCTCCAGCCACTGCCTTGCTCAAGTCCTCTCTGCCCAGTTGTCCATCTCCACCCCTCCTACTGGTCTCGATGAATGTTTCTTTTTTAACTCCTTGCATGTCGGACTTCCATACAGTTTGATTTTCTGTCAGTTCTGTTTTTTTTTTTTGTTTTAAAATTGTAGTTGTCCTTCTTTTGGTTGTGTGAGGAGGCACAGTGTGTCTACCTATGCCTCCATCTTGGCTGGAAGCAATTTAACCTATTCTTAAAATGATGTTTCACAAAAGAATATGTATTGTCTTAAGAGTTTGATTTCATTTTTGAAAGGGAGAGAGTAAAACAGTTAAGGAGGTAAACAGTGCCTCCCAAGGGGGAAAAGGAACTGACATTTGGAGGGTATGAGTAAGAGAAAAGTTTCATGGCAAAGAGAAGCACGAAAAGCAGAAGGCACTGGCACTGCATGTGACAGAGTGCAAATAGACTGGCCCAAAGTCACATAACAGGCAAGGAAACTTCAGGCCCTGGCCAGTGTGATTCACTTGGTTGGGCATTATCCCACAAACTGAAAGGTCATGGGTTAGATTCCAGGTTGGAGCACATGCCTGGTTGCTGAAGGCAGCCAATCGATGTTTTCTTTTCACACTGACATTTCTCGCCCTCTCTTTCTCCCTCCTTTTCCCTCTCTCTGTGACTTTTTTTGAATTTCTTATAGAACTACCAATTTCATATGATTTATCCTGATAGCAACCTCTGAACGAAAGACTAAATAATGAACTGAGTTCTTCTATGTGAGAATAATACAATTCAAATCATTAATTAAGTTCCATTGTAATGGTGACTTGTCCATGACCAAACAGTTGGTCATAGGCAGAGAGGAAAAAAATTCAAGATTCCTTGTCCAGTGCTCTTCATTGATAAAGTCTGCCTGGTAAGTATCCAAACATGCAATATGAAAAACAGAGACATTTATTAAAGAAGATACAAGATACAAGAAACACACATACAGGACAATGATGCCTCATTGCCCTCCAAAGTAGGCACCTTGAGACCTCACACAGTTCTCCCAATTGCCGTCAGCTGCCCCATTGTATTTTCTTGAATCTTGATGGTCTGAAATCTCTTCTTTCAAAGCTGACTTCAGTTTTGGGAAAAGGTATGTTTCAGGGTGCCAAATCTGGGCTGTAGGGGGACTGAGTAACCTGAGTGATTTGATGTTCCAGGAAAAAACTCTGCATGAAACAGACTTGATGCATGATGCATCACTGTTGTGATGAAGCTACAAATCACTAGTTGCCCATAGTTGCGGCCTTCTGAATCATCCAAATAGTTTCCACAGAGTCATGTTCAAGCTTAACACAAAATTTGATGCACATTCGTGCTCTACTTGCTCAGCCATTTTGTATGTGACAGCCACACAGTACACATGCTCACTCAACAGCATCTACTGCTCCCACTGACTAGTACAGTGAAATCATTGTTCACACAAGCACATTACAGTCCACTCCTTGGCTGACAGATTACATCAATATTCCGCACACCACTGTCATTATATTAACAGTGGCTGGACTTTTTATGGACAGACTGGAAGCATTTCTGATCTGAAACAGTTATATTGGCTACTTTCTCTAAAACGATTTAAACAAAATCTAGATAGTGTAATTAGGTAAAATACTGCCACGGTTAAGAGTTCCTTTTAAGTACCACTTTCCTATTTTTCTAATATTTAGCTTTATAATTTTTATGATAAACAGTAAAATAAGTATAGTAAAGGCATGAAGCAGATGTAGAAATTAAAGTATATGAACATAATTACTTTAATAAAATTCTCATTGAATTTGTTAGGTTCACTAGCATTTAAAACCACTAATAACACATTAGAAATAAAAATACAGATAAGTAATACTTTTTTCCCTTCTAAATTTGTCCAAAGAATTCAAGAAGAAAACTCTAGTTAGGTCTTTCACTATGCCAAAATGAAGAACTCTAATGTATGACTTGTAAGATAAACAATGCAAAAGCCATTTCTTTTTATAAGGGACTGAAATGCATTCATATTGATAAATGAATTTAAGATTGCAATTTGGTTTTAAGTTTAAAGTCTCACACAGATTTTACATTTATGAATAATATTTCAAATTAAAAAAAGAAATCTCTAGCCCTGGGTGGTGTGGCTCAGTGGATTAAGCACCGGCATGTGAAGCAAAATTGGCCGGTTTGATTCCAAGTCAGGGCACATGCTTGGGTTGCAGACCAGGTCCCCAGATGGGGATGTGAGAAAGGCAACCACGCATTGATGTTTCTCTCCCTTTCTTTCTTCCTCCCTTCCTCTCCCTCTAAAAGTGAATAAATAAAATTTTTAGGAAGAAAAAGAAATGTCTATAAATTACCGTCAATATGATAAAATTAACTTAGTTTTGTAGCAGAAATACTGATGGCTATATGTTTATCATTCTGATAAAGTGCTGAGAATAATTATTACACTATGATCTTTACAATTTTGTCAGCTCATGTTGCCAGCCCTTTCAACAGACATTCAGCTGTAACTACTTTTTTGTAAGCTCTTCAAACGGCTTATCCACTGACTTACTGATAAACAGCCTTCTTTTTAATGTGGAATATTATATAATACTTACATGAAGTTACCTGGCCAACATGCAAATTTTCTCTTACACAGAGCCTATGGACAGATTTATAAAAACTAAATACATCATTTTACAAATTCAATACTATTATTTTCTTGCTATTAGTAGAGGAAAGAAAGCATTGCAGAAGTGTTTCAGTTTTATTTTTCTAAAGTGCATAAAATATTACCTGGTTCAATTCAAACTTAGGTTTTTAATACTGGTCTTAGTACAAAAACAATAAACAAGCAAATAGGAAAAGAGTTTCTAAACAAGATTTGGATAAAAACAGTTTTGAAGTTACCAGAAGACAGTCTGCCCAGAGCGCCAGGGAGTCTCTCTCACTGGCCAAGATGGTGGCAGGGGATGGTTCTTAGAGGCAGAGACTAGGAAGATAATTGGATAGCAAAAAAGAGCTACCCCTCCTTATTTCAGTGCCAGATTGTGGGAGAGACCAGAAGGCAGGTACATGCACCACAGAGGTCAAATGGCATAGGGAGAGGTAGTGGACCTAAGTGGCCTGTCAGTCTAGCCTGGGGAAAGAAGGGATTGGTTGGGAGACTCACCTGAGGTATGAAAAGTTTGGGAAATTGATTGGTTGTTTTGAGAAAGCACCTAGCCTGCCCCATATCCAAGCTAATTCAATTGCAGGGGAAACAAAGAGCCTTATGCTTGCTTGTGATCTGGACGCGCAAGGTGCACTTTCCTGGCCTCCGGGGGGGAGTCTGTCTTTCTCCCTAACCTGGTGATGCACTAGACCTTGAGTTCACGTGTTCTCTCACCTGAGAGCACAAGACCCTGGCAGCTGCATGGCCCATGACTTTGTGGGTTCCACACACAGGTTCCAGGAGACATCCTGAAATGGACAACAGCCAAAAATGAGCTAAGCTACATGGATGGGGACTATGACCATTTAGCAGCCACCTGTAGGCTCCAGAGGACTGTACTTTTCAATTGGAGCAGGATCTCTTGACATTGGCTTTTGTCTTGATCTTGCTGAGAAGATGGGCTTTGAAACAGGAGTCTGCCATTCTCCCAGGTTAAAACCTCTTTCCTTATGCAGCAGCATCTGTCTCACAAGTTTAGCTTTTGTGGCAGCAGGCAGCTGAATCTTCACTTTGTTTCTATTTGGTTGCACTGATGTGTTATAGATTTAGACGCTGTGCTATTTCATTTGCATTGCTAGCTCTACTTAAAAGTAGCTTCACCTTTTATTCACTTATTGAATAGTCTGTAAATCCTACAAAATGTTGGAGATATCAGGCTATTTTTCACGTACCTCTGGTTAGTCATAGAATGCATACTATTATGGGCCCAAAAGAAATGTATAAAATGTATTCTGAATCATCAACATGTATGAATGGTACAAAGTGTTATATAAGCTACGTATAGCCATGATGTATATTCGAGAAACGATGGACAAAATCTATTTCATTTTGCTAAGCTGTTGATATGATTTGGAGCTGGGTCATTTATCTTTATAAATATTGCTGTTGTAGACAAACCTTGTCATCAAACCTTGTCATCTTTGACAAGGATGAGTATCAACAGGAAGATGATGAGACATAAGAAAGCACAAACTCCTATGTTTTTTCCAGTTGTGGTAATGTTTTATACCAAGCTCCTTCTCACAGTTCCCACTAGTGTTGTTAGCTGAAAGCAAAGGCTAAGTCTGTGTCCATGAAACAGTACAAAGTAACATCCCCAAATGGTAACTGACCCTACAACCTTTCCTTTAGCACAATCCATTTAACAACTGAGTTAAGCAGGAACAAATGAGAAATTATGTATGACGTATATGTACATGTATACACTGGAATAAACACATACTATCTAAAATATGCCCATGGTCAATATTGAGAGTCAACAAAAAAATAAGGGTTTGAACTTGCTGTATTTTCATGCAGATCAAAATGAAAATATGAATAAAGGAAAGTGAGTTTTAGGTTTAATTAACAGGAAGGGGTTAAAATATGGAGCATATTTGATAAAAGAAATTTAGGTGTGATATAGGTTTGTAGTCTAAAGAGAGCCTTTACATGTTTACAACAGCTGGTACAGAAATAAACTTTTTTAACAAGGACTATATTTATTTTTAGAGAGAGAGGAAGGGAGGAAAAAAGAGAGAGAAACATCGATGTGTGCAAGAAACATCGACTGGTTACTTCTTGTATGCGCCTAGTTGGGGGATTGAACCTGCAACCTAGGCATGTGCCCTGACCAGGAATCGAATGGGTGACCTTTTGCTTTGCGGTTCAATGTGCAACCAACTGAGCCACACCAATCGAGGCCAGAAATAATCTTTACAATATTTAAGACTAGATCAGCCCTGGCCAAGCAGTTCAGTCGGTTATCCCGCTGTTGGATATGCCAAGGCTGCAGTTTTGATCCCCAGTCAGAGCACATACAAGAATCAACCAATGAATACACAGGTGAGCAGAACAACAAATCAATGTTTCTTTCTCTCTAAAAATTAGTTTAAAAATTAAAAAGACTAGATCAGATTCTTGAAACTGAATTCTACCACCACAAAAAGGCTATCTTCTCCAAATAATGTATGTTAGAGAATGTGCACTTTCTGTAAGTTTTACTTTGTAAAATCTCAAAATAAATTTTAGAAAATGAAAAAGATTCATATTACTGTTAGCTTAAGTAATGACTAAAGAAATTTTTTCCCCCCAACCCAAGGATATTTTTCCCCCATTACTTTTAGAGAGAGCGGAAGGGAGAGAGAGAAGCATCAATGCAAGAAAGAAGCAAGGACTGGTTCTTTCCCCTACAGGCCCAGACTGGGGATTGCACCTGCCCAGACTGGGGATTGCACCTGCCCAGACAGGGGGGCGTCGCCCGCATCCACACCTGGATTAGGAACAAACTCGTAACCGAGTATATGCGCTGATCTGGACTCAAACTCTCAACCTTTTGGTAACAGCTGATGCTCCAACCAACTAAACCACATGACTAAAGGAATTTAAAGCGAGTGTGTAGGAGGGGAAATGAATGTGGTAATATAGGTCAAGGAGGCTGACGTAACAGAAGTTACACAATACTAGAAAAATTACTCTGATGAGAAGCACTTTTGCAATTTTCCTATTTAAGTCAAAGGTTTATAATCAGAATTATTTTAAAAAGTTTAAAGCTAAGCACCTAAGCTTATTAAGCACCTGAACTGCCAACTTCCTCATCAATTTTTCTAACTCCTAAATATATTTAGGTTACAGATTAAATAAATTTACAGTGACAGAAACAATGTTTCCCTAGCCAGCCACTGTGATACATGCTGTAAGTATGTGTCATTTTTCCAAATTAAAATTTCTATGATCCTATGACTACCTGGAGGGTGCCAACAGAATACAACAGGGGGATTAAACAACTTCTATTCAGCAAATTCAAAAACACCATTCTGCACATTTTACTGACTTCTGAGTAGAAATCAGAATTATTAGCTGCATATAAATATCAAACTGTAGAAAACTACTTAGGTGTACATTAAGACACTGTTGCTATGGTGACTAAGCAACTACAACAAATGGCTACCTCATTAGTGACTCCATAAAACTATATGTGCTGAATAGATAGGAATAATCTGGCAGTATGTGGCCACCAATGTGCACTGAGATTTAGAGAGAATTTCTGAAAAGATAAGGGTAAATTTTAAGAAGTTGTTTCAGCAACTTTCAAAAATTAAAGAGATTCTGGTGCTGACTAGACTTCAATCAAACCAAGGGGAAAAACTCAGAGGAAGTGGTTAGGTTCAAAGGAAAGTGTTCTGTTTAGGACCAGCGGCTATGATACTGATATTGATATTAAGGAATGAAAGTCATTTAGACTGTCATTTAGAACAGCAAAAAGAGAAAAAAGGACTCCCTACTGATTCAGTCCTTCAGACTTTCCACTGGGAATGGGCTTTCGGGCCATATGGTCTTAATTTCTTTCCACCAGGAGGATGAAGAGATAGGGATAAGAAAGATTTTTGCACGTTTTGAATTGGCAGAATTTGAACTTTATATTCAGAAATTAAAATAAAAGTTGGATATAAATTTCTCTGATACAGTGACAAAAAATTAATGCTAGAATTAGAGGAAAAAGGAGGAGGAAGAGAAGAAAGGAGAGAGAGGGAGGAAGGTGGAGGACAGGGAGGGTAGATAAAGAGTAAGTGGTGAAAAGATTGTTAATTCAGACTTAAAAAGCTCATGTATGCCAAACTAAACTATCAGGAATCAGTTGCTAAGACAGGGAAACTACAGGAAAGAGTTCACTTTAAAATAAAGATTAATTCAGCAACAATAAGGAGAATGAACCAGGGTAGAGAAGAGAGCCGTTTCGGGGAGAGCAATAAAACAAGAGATGAAGAGAAGCTACACAGTACCAGCTGGAGGGCAGAATGGTGAGTACTGTACACATGACAATGAACTCAAAAGCGTTCTGGAAACCTAATATACGCCAGACCTAGTGTCAGGAACTGTGAGAAAAACCAAAATGAAAAAGCGACAAGCTGGTGGAGTGGGCAAGAAATACAAAGAGCTGGAACTTCTGAGGATTCCTTACTATTCCTGGAATCTGTCACCTTCTTCTCTAACCCTCACTCCTCTTTTTGCAAGGCACGCCCTCCCTGGGCCATCACCTCCCCAGCAAAGCTATTTCCTACTCCCTCTGTGGTTGCTCCATTTCCATCTCTCCTGCATCTCTCACTAGAGGACTACAGGATTCCAACAGCCGCCTAGAGTCACATGTTAAAGAAGGAAAAAAATGATCGAATATATTATTCAGTTACCTTCCACTTAATACATTCAGAGTGTCTATTGTTGAGGGCTGCCCTGCTTGGTCTCAGGAAGCTGTGACCCCTTGTGACTTAGGCTGAGTGAGAGACCTCCGGGACAGCCACTAAGGAGACAAAACTTATCCCCCTGGCATGAACGCTGCCTGTTCTGTGCCTGGCCTTTAAATGCTAGATCAGTTTCCAGTGACGGGTAAGACTCCTCAGAGAGGAGCGACCTAAGCCAGGAGCTGATCTCATAAAGGCCTGTGGATTAAGACACATGAGACTGTGGAAATAAATGAAGGGGCTGTGGAAAGGAAGGGGTGATCATCTACCCCTGCCCCCTCTTAGCCTGAGTCTTTGTACTTAGATATGAGAAATCCAAGTCTCCTGGCTGCCTCTGTCTCCAGCCCTTCTCAGGGCTTAGCAAACAGCCTAAAGGGGCAGCTCAGACCAGAGACGGCAGACCCCTGGTGTAATCAGGCCTGGGACAAAGAATATGCAAAGACCCTGTGAGATCTGCTTGCTGGAGGATGCTCTTTAATTAGAATATGAAGTCACGGGCAGGAAACAAATCTAAGCTTTAAGTCCTGTAGTCTTTTTAAATGATAAAATCCCAAAATCTCTGGCTTAGCATCCCAGTAGGAAATCTGCTAGCACCTTTCAAAAGCTAACTACTGGTAATTTGCAAACTGTATTGGTATTCAAGAATAAAACCCTGATTGTGCAGGGGGAAGGGGCGCTCCCCATGAGGGAGTTAGCCGGAGTTAGCCGAGGGCTCTCCCCACGAGGGGGCTAGCCAGGCGCTCTCCGACTTGGAGAGGGTTTTCCCCCTTCCTGACTTCCCTACAGAAAACTGTTTCTATGCATGATGATTTCTCGTGATTCAATGAGCTGGTCGCAGTGTGTTTAAGCAAGGTTTGAAAATCGCTACAGTCAGTCAGACAGCCAGGTGTTTAAGCTAGGTTTGAAAATCACTTTCAGGCTATTATCTGTCAGGTACTGTGTTAACAACTGATTTACACTCATTTTAAAGTCCACTAGCAAAAACTATAATGGAAATCTTCAATGAGAGCAAATGAAGGCAAGACTATTAGGCAGGAAACCTAACTCAAGCAAATGTTTTGTGATACTGTTTTCTTAGAGCAGTACTGGAATATAACTGATATACAACAAACTGCAGATAGTTAAAGTGTACAATTTGGTAAGTCTTCACGTATGTATATACCTGTGAAACCCTGTGACACTTGTTTTAGAAACAGAGCCCAGCCTTAAAACCTAGGTTCCTCTGCTGAATTTTGTTCTCTCTGTGGAGAAATCAATAAACCCAAGCTGAGTGTATATGTTTTTAAGTTTTCTCTATCTCTGACCAATAATCTCAGGAACTTGAGGTCACAGAAGTTTTATTTTACATTTTTCACATAATGATAACTATAAATACGTCATAGGTGGGCACAGGTAACCAGGTTCTTGGTGATCACAGACAAATAACTGAACTGAACATACAAAGTTTATAGCAGAAAGAGAGAGAGCAGGTTTATTAAGTGATAGTACACTCCACAGAACATGGAAGCCGGACAACTCCAAGCAGAGACTGACCTCAGGGGCTGGAGGGAGTCTATTCTTACAGGGCAGATACTTCCTGGCTAGTTTTGGTGGGCTTTTATTGTGCATGTACACATAGTTGTATTACTTTAAAGCTATTGAGCATGTGGTCTCCCAAGATTTTTCTTGATTGGCCACTGGGGAAGGGGGTCCCACGATGTTATTTTATTATAATGCCGTTATAATGAAGCAGGGGTCACGTAGCATCCTCTGCACAGGTGCATTCATGACTCACCATGATTCAGCCCTTTCCCAGAAAGCAGGAACAACCAGTCTTAGAACAGGGTCTCTGTCAAGTATTGTGTGCTGTCCTTTCCCTTAGCCCTGGGGCACTACCTCCAGAGTTTCCTCCTTCCTGACTATTTCCTGCCTCAAAAACGTGGTCATATTAAACTCTTCTAATATTCATATGCTAATGAAATATTCTAAATGTCTACATGTTTTCAGGCAATGTAATAATACACCGAAAAGAAAAAGAGAGAAACAACTGAACAATAATAGACCAGAAAGAGTAAAAATATATAAAAAGGGCTTTCCTATGTTCCAGCTCTATAATACTTTCTTAAAGAAAAAACTTTGCAATAGCAACAAAAATATAAATACACAAAGCAACCATTACCAAAAAAGGTTCAACCCTATATGAAGAAAACTACACATTGCTATGAAAAAGTAGTTATTATTATATTTATAGGAAGGCTTGAGTAAATGGAGAGAACTGTGTATGTGAATGAGAAGATTAAATATGTTAGAAAGCTAATTAGGTCTTCCCAAAAAATTTCATAGAAAAAAATTTTTACTGGAGTATTCTGAATTTAAAAATTTTTCTAGCCCTGGCTGGTGTGGCTCAGTGGACCAAGCGCAGGCCTGAGAACCAAAGGGTCGACGATTTGATTCCCAGACAGGGCACATGCCTGGGTTGCTTGCGGGCCAGGTCCCCAGTAGGGAGTGCAAGAAGCAACCTCACATTGATATTTCTCTGCCTCTTTCTCCCTCCCTTCCACTCTCTCTAAAAGTGAGTAAATAAACACCCTACAAAAAAGATAACACAAAGTTTATTTTTGAAAAAAAGTAAAATAAAATAAAAAATTGTTCTAAAATTGAGATGAGAGACTAATCAGGTAAAAAGAATTAAGAGAAAATGTAAAGAATAATAATAATGGGGGTCATAATATTCTAGGAATTAAGATATGTTATTAAGCTACAATAATTAAAATGGTGCATTTATGGTATAAAACAAGAAAGATGAAGTAGAAGAGACTGCTTAGAAACAGACCCTATGATGTGTAAGAATGAAATTTATGATACAGTGGTATCACAAACTTCTGAATAAGGGAAGGGAGATTCAAATAATGTGCTTACAAGAGATAAAGTTCCACCTTTTAGAATATGCTAATAGAGAAAGGTGTCAAAAAGAAAGGCAGGCTTAAGAGGCATGTGAGTCAACAGTAACTAACAGTGTACTTTTAGAGCCATGGTTACACAACATGGCGCACATTCTCACATTTATTTTTGATTATGTAATGCAGTCACCTAACAGGATACATGATTAAAAATGTCACCCCCAGACATCCAGATCCTTTCCCTGGAGGCAGCCAGTGGCATAATTTACCAAAATGTGCTCTGAGGACCACTTATATTAGAATCATTGGGTTGTCTGTTAATTGCATATTTCTAGTCCCAACTCAAGACCCACTGAGTCAAACACTCTAGGGGATTGGCCCTGGAATCAACATTTTAAAAAAAATTATCACCCGAGAACATGTTTATTGATTTTTCAGAGAAAAAGGAAGGGAGAGAGGGAGGGAGATGGCGGGTCAGTGAGGGTGAAGAGAGAGATGGTGAGTAGATGTAGGGAGGAGAGAGCGAGATAGAGAAGGAAACATCAATCACTTGCCTCCCATATGCACCCCTAACTAGGGATCAAACCTGCATCCTAGGTATGTGCCCTGACCAGGAATTGAACCCACAAACTTTTGGTGTATGGGATGATGCCCCCCAGTCAAATGAGCCACCCCAGCAGGGCTGGAATCAACATTTTTTAAAAATTTATTTTTATTTTTTTTAATTCTATTTTTTAAGACTTTATTCACTTATTTTTAGAGAGGGAAGGGAGGGAGAGAGAGAGAGAGAGAGAGAGAAACATCAATGTGTAGCTGCTGGGGGCCGTGGCCTGCAACCCAGGCATGTGCCCTGACTGGGAATCGAACCTGCAATGCTTTGGTTCGCAGCCTGCGCTCAATCCACTGAGCTATGCCAGCCAGGGTTGGAATCAACATTTTTAATAAAGTTCCCAGGTGATTTGAATACACACATAAAAAGCTGAGAATGACTGGGTAACATATGAGCCCCATAAACACAGAAACCCTGTCTTTCTTATTCATTGCAACACAATGCCAAACAAAGAAGGTATTCTATAATATATGTTGAAGATTTAATGAATAATGTACACTGCGCTTGACCGCAGAATATTTTGTCAACACTCAAATGATTTTGAAACTGCATGCTTCATCCATGACAAAAATCTGAATAAAGAGTAAAGAAATAAGCGTTGGCAATTAACAGCTTAATACAGTTTATTTAGTTACATGACTCAGTTTGACAGCAAAACACTTGGAAAGATGTCAGAGAAGTTAACGAGCAATTTAACTATTATTATATATCTAAGTTTCAGATAGATGATACAAGTGTATAATGTTAAACAAGAACCAAGTGACCCAAAGGAAAAGTTCCAAAATGAGATATTCTACATATTTTCTATTTTGTGATACACTGATATCTGCTCTAACCAGAACCAGAAATTCAGCAAAAAAAAAAAAAAGCATTTCAGCAACCAAAATGGAAGTCACAAGGCCAAGCATGACAGCTCTGGGCACTTGACTCATAGGTGAGCCCATCTGACCTTCACTCCATCTATCCAGTCTTCTTTCACTCATTCTAATAGAATTTAAAAACTGATTTCCTAGTTCACAGGAAATTAAAAACACTAAATCAGAACAAAGAGAGAGCTGCAACAGACAGTAACATAATCGACATGACAAAAGGATGGCCGCTAAGAGGCGAGTAGGAACTAAATGAAACAAGGAAAAGAACTTACACAGGGTGAGTCTGCGGCCATCTTGTGAAAGCGTAAACAGCTCTACTCTTCTTGAGAGCATCTGAAGGCTGCTACCACATAATTTACAAATAGGTGTTCACAATAACACTAAGTTAAAGAGAAGGCTAAAATCACGTTCCCAGTAAATTTTTATACCTGAGGTACGTACATAGGCACAATATGTAATATACTTCAAAAAGGTTTTCATTCATTAACGCTAATCACAATTTTTTTCTTTGTCCATTTGTTAATTGGATTGTTTGTCTTTGAGGTGTGGAGCTCTGTGAGTTCTTTATATATTTTGGAGATCAAATCCTTGCCTGAGGTACCACTGGCAAATATATTTACCCATACAGTTAGTTCCCTCTTCACTTTGCTGATGTTTTCTATAGACGTGCAGAAGCTTTCTAATTTGATGTAGTCCCATTTGTTGATTGTTTACTTTTATACCCTTGCCCTAGGAGATATATCACTGAACATACTGCTGCATGGGATGTCTTACATTTTACTGCCTATGTTTTCCTCTAGGCAGATGAAATTATGGTGTCGTGGATTATGTTTAAGTCTCAATTTTTTAAAGTTATGAACTTTTAAAAAGAATTTAATAGCAGCTCTTTGGAAAACTATCAGGAATGACTCATCCCTCTAGAGTTCCAGGAATGAAAAAGGGACTAATGTACAAAATCAGTAGAGGGAATTTTCAAAACAAAATGTCCTTGAAAAAATTAATTTCAGTTATTTTTCTGTTGACACGGTTGGCAATGCTTATTCTTATTTTTTACGTTTGAAGGACTATATAGCAATATACTATCACTTAGCCACCATTTAGAATGCACATGGGGATTATTTCTGGACAAGTCAGGGTGCTGTATTACATGAATTATTTTCATCTTGAAGGATAATTTTTTTCATGAAAAAGGAATATCTAAAGTTTATGTAACAGAAAATAGTGCTAACAGAAAACAGAATGCTGCATATCAACTGAGATGCACTAAAAATAACAAAAATATAAGTTTAAACTCCCAGTAATGTAGTGGCCTACAATAAGACATCATATGGCATTCAATGTAATTATGTAATAAGTACTGAAATTTTTGTGAACAATAGCATTTGGCCATTACCAGCCCCCCTCCCAAAATTGGTGTGTGTACCAGACATTACTGGTAAACAACAAATTTGTAAATTAATTTTAAATATTTCACAGTCATGTCAGTTTCATAAAGTGCATCATTTTGGCCTATGTGGTGAAGACTTAAAAGCTGGAAGATCAAGCATAGTGAAGCAGATTCAGCATTTTTCTTCTAGAAACTCCTCAGAATGCTGCATATCAAAGAACAAGTCATCAACAGTAACTCAAGGGCAGGCAAAATTTAAACTTTTTGTTCCTGAGTGTCTGGTACATAATAGGTGTTCAATGTTTACTGAATGAATGGGTTTACATAAATCTGTGAGGTTTGGGCTGTGAATGATTGGTACTATGATGTAAAACATTGACTCTGAGGGGGGAAACTCTGCTGACCCCATAGCATTAACTTTAGTTTCAGCAGGTAATAAATAGCATCTTTAATTCCTTGTCTGAGCTATAATACACGCAATATGTGTTATACCAAAGATATGCCATTTTGAAGAGAAATGATCTGAGATTTTAAAACTAATTTTGGAATGTTTTAAAATTAAATATAAGCTAATTTTATGAAAATTCAACAAATAAAAATTATTATGGTTTGCAGGTTGGCACTCCATCCACTGAGCCACACCAGCCAGGGCAAATAAAAATTATTATGAAAAACATTCACTCATGCAACAAATATTCATTGAGTATTCTCATATAGCAGGCACTATGCTAGGTGAGAGAAAAGCCAGTAAGTCATAATTATTAATTAATTAATAAATCTAGTGCCATACAGTAATAAGCAGTAAGAATACAATAAAACTGTATAATAGCTTAGCAATGTAACTAGGTAGTGGTAAGAAGGCTACACTATTTCACCTAGGAGTGATCAGGAAAGGTCTGTCTGAGGAGGTGACATATGACCTGAGATTGCATGATGGAAGGACGAATCTTTTAGATCTTGTGCTAAGGTTAAAGAGCCCTGAGATGGAACCGTTCTTGTTCTACCTGTTGGGCAAAAAACAGCGTTATGGTTGCTATCCATGATGGAGAGAGGAATGTGAGGAAGGAGAGGAAAAAGCTTCAGTATCAAATTACATAAAGTTTGGAAGGCCAGACCATGCAGTGTCTTTAAATTCTAAGCAGGGAGTGGTATGACCTGATCTACGTACGCTAATGACTCTGACTACTATGGGAACAGTGGTCTCTGGAGGAAGCAGGGAGCAATTGGTTAGGAGGCTCCTGGAGTAGTAGAGGGAAGACCAGCTTCACCGGCAGATGCCCTATGCAGTCACATTGAGCCTGCACTTAGGAAAGCCTTGCACTTGATTTAATGCAATGCTGTCACCACTTTGAAATTCTTAAGTAAAGGGCTCTGTATTTTCATTTTGCAATAGGTACTGCAAATCATGTAGTCGATCCTAAATATGGGTGAATGAAGAAGGCAGCTTAGACTATTGTTGTAGCAGAGAGAGATCATAAGTAGCAGGTTACACTGTATAGTGCACAGGTGGCAAACACAAGGCCCACAGGCCGAATCCAGCCTTCCACCTTGTTTCATCTGGCCTGGCACCTGTTTCTAGGCAGTGCTGAGCTCCTTGCCCCTAGTTAAGAAGTAGTTACATTTATACAGTCCTAAAATTACATTCTGCCCTTTGAAGGTAACCGTGAGGCTGATGTGGACCCCGGTGAACATGAGTTTGACACCTCTGGTATAGTGGTACAACTGACAGAACCCAAAGATGGACTGGACGTGTCTTGTCGAGAAAACAGTGATTAATGCCGGTTCCAGCCAAGATGGAGGTGTACATAGAAACACTCTGCTTCCTTGCCACTAAAAGAAGAATAAGAACCAATTTAAAAACAATAAATAATCAGAGCTGCCAGAGCTGCATGGAACACCAACAAACAAGGAATCAGAGAACATTCATCCAGGCTGGTAGTAAGGGTAGAGACGGACAGACAGGAAGCCAAGCACAAGGAGGGGGCCTGCAGCAAGGAGGAGGACCATGCAGGTGAGGAGGGGCTGGCTAACCAGGAAACTAAAGATTCAAAACCCTTAGCTGTAAATACTGTGGGGCTGGGAAGGTGGGAGAAACTCCCAATCTCACAGGAGAGTTAGCTGGAAAGTAGGGCTAGAGCAGAGCAGATGATTGGCACTGTTCCCTCTCTGACCCCTCCCACACAGACAGTGCCACAAGGCAGCAAAGAGGGTTGTCCACCCTGGAGAACACCTAAGGCCCCACCCCCTAACAACTTAACAGGTGCACTATGACAAAGAAATATGGCCCAAATGAAAGAACAGATCAAAACTCCAGAAAAAGAGCTAAGCAATGAGGAGACAGACAATCTGATGCCGACTGGTAATCAGGATGGTCACAGAACTGACTGAGCTCAGTCACAAAATGAAGGAAGGAATGAGGGCTATAAAAAGTGAAATAAAGGAAAATATAGGGAACTAACAATGAAGGGAAGGAAACCGGGACTCAAATCAATGATTTGGAACAAAAAGAAGAAATAAACATCCGGCCAGAACACAATGAAGAAACAAGAATGGAAAATAATGAGGAGAAGATGAGAAACCTCTGGGACAACTTTAAGCTCTCTAACATCAGAATCATAGGGGTGCCAGAAGGAGAAGAACAAGAGCAAGAAATTGAAAACTTACTTGGAAAAATAATGAAGGTAAACTTCCCCAATCTGGTAAAGGAAACAGACTTCCAGGAAGTCCAGGGAGCCCAGAGAGTCCCAAAGAGGTTGGACCCAAGAAGGAACACATCAAGGCACATTATCATTAAGGTACTCAAGATTAAAGCTATGGAGAGAATCTTAAAAGCAGCAAGGGAAAGGGCCCTACAAAGGAGTTTCCATAAGACTATCAGCTGATTTTGCAAAAGAAACTGTACAGGCAATAAAGGGCTGGAAAGAAGTATTCCAAGTCATGAAAGGCAAGGACCTACATGCAAGATTATTCCATCCAGCAAAGCTATCATTTAGATTGGAAGGGCTGATAAAGGGCTTCCCAGATAAGGTCAAGTTAAAGGAGTTCATCATCACCAAGTCCTTATTATATGAAATATTAAAAGGACTTATCTAAGAAATAGAAGATAAAAAACTATAAACAATAAAATGACAACAAACTCGTAACTATCAACAACTGAACCTACAAAACAAAAACTAAGCAAACAACTAGAACAAGAAGAGATTCAGAGAAATGGAGAAACAATGCAGGGTTACCAATGAGGAGGGGGAGGAGGACAATAGAGGGGAAGGCACAGGGAATAAGAAGCATAATTCATAGGCATAAAATAGGAGGAAGTTAAGAACAGTACGGGTAATAGAGAAGCCAAAGAACTTACACGTACAACCCTTGAACATGAACTAAGGGAGTGGAAGGCTGGAGGGTGGGGGGTGCAGGGCAGAGAGGGTTAAAGGGAGAAAAAAACTGGAACAATTGTAATAGCATAATCAGTAAAATATACTTAAAAATAACAAAATACATACATACATACATACATACATACATACATACATACATACAGGAATTATGGATAACTTTAAGGTTTTTACCTAAGTGAGTGTTAATGAAAGAAACCAGGGGATGGAGGGTAGGTAATAACCAAGAATTCAATTTCAGGCATTTGAGGTTTCAGGTATTGGGTAGAAAGCTGTGAGACATCCCAATGTAGCTATCAAGGGGAATGTTTGTGTGTTTATGTCAGAGTATGAAGGTCAGTAGAGGCATCTGAGCTGGAAAAACAAATTCTCAGGTTACTATGTTTTATATTTAAAGTGAATGGGATCACTTAGCAAGACAATGTAGGGAGAAAGAGTTCAGATAAGCAGGAGCTACAAAGGCAAGAGGAAAATGAAACAGGGTCATAGTAACCAACAGAGAACAGAACCCTGAAGGAGATCTAGGAACTTCCCTCAGAGTGAAATGTGCGCTCAATCAGTAACTTCTTGGACCATCCATCTGTCTGCTTGGTGTAACACTTAAATATCTACAATTAGTCTTTTGTTTACTCTACCTACCAGGTTGATTTACTACATTTCCTACAACACTCCAAGTGATTTATCTCAGATTATGCTGTACCATTCCTCCTAGAATTCCTTCCTTCCCCTCTGTATCTATTGAAAGTCTATGACTCTTTTCTCTAACTTTACCAAATCAGCATTTTCTGAAACCAGGTATTTATTGCTTGCGCCAACCTCTGATATTACATATAACAATATAATATCCTAAATTATCATTTAATATCCATGTATGATCATTTCTCAAAATAGATAAGCTCTAGTTACTTTTTAATGTTACACTGTTTAGAATACATTAGATGCTCAAAAATATCTGTTGAACAAATGAGTAATAAATGACACTTTGAAGCTATCATATATGGGGAAGCAACAGAAGTAAATAAATCAGCTTGGCAAGCAACAGCTTAGACAAAAAATTACTCATTGCAATCAAAGTCCTGAGCAGCCTGTAAAACAAAAGGCATAAAACCTAAGTCTCATACACTTCATGCCTTCCTTTCTTCACTGAATAAATATTTGATACAAAATTCTAAACTGAAGCAATGAAATTGTTATATATCTTATATATAAATCCTGTGTTATCCTGTTTATAATGTAACAAAACCATGGTTTTATTTGGTAATATTAGTTTAAGTTGTAGGGTATTAGGGCAAGTATTATCCAATACAAGAAAGGAAAGAGAAAAAGTTCCCTTCACTTTTCCTACTGATAAACCAGGCAATCCCTGACACTCTTTAAGGCCCAAAGAAACAGCCTGTCCATCTACTGCATTGGAATCAATCAGGACTAGGTTAAAGTTCTAGCTTTGCCATTTACAAACTGTGAGCTTGGGCAAATCACTTAACTTCTCTATGACTAAAATTTCTCATTTGTGGAAATGGAAATAAGATTGTTAAAACAGAAACTAAAATGAAAATCTAATTAATATGAAGCCATTTAAGACTGTGTGGCCCATCCTACACACTGACCTGTCCTACCTGAAAATCAGCACCCGCCCAAAAAATCAGTTCCCCTAAGCAGTCTTAAAATTTTCATAAACTGATGGAATCTCTTTCACAGTTCAGGTTTTCTTTATAATACAACCCATGGCAACTGCATTAGTCGCAAGCAAGAGGGGTAATATGTAAGATGTCTGTGAATCAGGTCTTCTTGTACTTCTTGTACTCGGACAAAATTAGTTCCTTCTAGTAGTAAGTT
Source organism: Tonatia bakeri (assembly GCA_004024845.1). Taxonomy (NCBI): domain Eukaryota; kingdom Metazoa; phylum Chordata; class Mammalia; order Chiroptera; family Phyllostomidae; genus Tonatia; species Tonatia bakeri. The sequence goes on from PVIA01011803.1 coordinate 31,160, forward strand.
AGAGATTTGATCATCATTATTCTTACTGATTTAATATACTAAATGGGACCCTCATTCCCCAATAAAGGAACATGTGGTATCTTTCTGTAGTCTTCAATTGCTTTAGGGAATCACAAATCAAGGGTTAAAAATCCCAGTGCCTGCAAGGACCAGGCAAGCTACTTAAATTTTAAGTTACTCAGTAAGAAAATAGGCCATGTAGGCCTGCAGCAAACTGGAGAGTGCAGCAATCTCCCAACTTTGCCCATTTTGCAGTGCACAATGGTGTCACATTGAAAGGGGCATATTCACATCAGAGACAGCAGAGATTTGTATAATTATTGTGACAATTTTCTGGAAGATAGTAGTACTGTTTTCTTTAACAAAATCTGTAAATTACCATGATTTTCTGAATAGATAAAAATAAAAACCCTTCAGGAAGGATAATTTTTAAAAAATGTGTACAAGAGCACCAGATGGACTAGTAAGGACGGTCCCAATTCTGCCTGAGGGAATTTGGTCACTTCTGTACATTCAGTAGCAATCCTCCCAATAGATCTCCAACAAATGCAGCTAGGCCAGACCTACCCACTTGGCCCACAAAGCAGAGATGGTTGTCCTGGTGACAAATCCTCCCACAAACAAAAAGGACTATTCAATTTTGTGTTTGGGACCAATCTACAAATTGTATAATTTCAATGATTCCCCCTCCCCCCAAAAAACCTTCCTACCCAAATACCTTGAACAGATAATCTAATGACTATTATTTCACATTTAGTAATAAAAGGCTTAAAATCAAATGCCCAATTTGACTTATGCCCATTAATTCTTAAAATGTATTCAGAAGTGATAGAATAAAAAGGATCAGAAAAAGGATAAAAAGTAGATGCATAGAGATAGACATTACTAAGGGAAGGAGTGAAAACAGGAGATGTCCGGATAATAAAAGAAAATTTCCCATACTTTGCAGTTTTGCCTCAGGCTAGCTTTGTTGATTTTCAACTGTGAGTGAACAAAGAGAAATTGTGTACTGAAATAGTTTTACTCTGTGGAGCTGTGAGACTTTGTAGAAATACCACCATATGTCAATATTGCTTCTCAGGACTTATAATTTGAATCTTAAGCACAGCTAAATGTATTTTAAACAGAGATTAATTCAGAACATAATCATTCATAAAAGTATAACTATAAATCCTGAACTTTAAAATGCTGATTTTTGATCAGCATTTTAAGGATTCATTGCACATAAAGCTGTCAGAAGAAAGATAAATGGGATCTAACCCTTACAGACAAAAACAAAAGTAATGAGAGTTAAATAAAGAACAAAATGTAATTAATTACAGACTATTAGAAAAAGGATAGCAGGAGCTTCGTTTACATGATATATCCTGTGTGGAGAAAAATGGTTGGGGAGATTCCACATATGAGGTGAATCTGACAGGATGAACTAGAATTTGGTAGGCAGAAAAGCATAAAAAGAACGCTGCAGACAGTGAGACATGACAGCACATGATGCATGTGGGGAGGGGTGAACCTGCCTGGTGCTGACACAGTACACACTGAGTGGGAGTGGCAGCAGAATAAGGAGGAGCCAAAATCCTGAGGAATACCACAAGAGTGGCCAGAAGAGGTGGAGAATTCCAAAGATGAGAAGCTTAGGGACAACCAGATACCAAAAACATTCCTTTCTTCCTCCTACCTTAAAGTGAAACTATCAAAGGACTTGAAACAAGGCAATTATTTAAAACCTTTGTTTGTTGTTTAATTATGCCAATGTTTTAATTATTTATATATAAACTCAATAACCTCTTACAATCATTTGGAATTCATCTTTTTCATGAGAATAGTAAATCTCAGGGCCAGTCTACGGTTCAAGGTCTGTGGGGGAAGCTGCTATGGTTTTTTAGAGGAAAGATGGCAATCTTTACCAGCCAATCTCCCTAAGAGGTCTTCTGGCATTCCTTATGGGGACCTGCTTGTCTTTTACAAAACACTGAATAAAACACCTTGCCATGCTTTTTATGGTAGTTTTATCTCACTGGTATTCTTGCACTGTTACTAGAGCTGTCTATTTATAATATTATATTATATTTTAATGAAAACATTCAGCTTCTTTCACATAATCTTTCATGTAAAAAGGCATAGTTCAAAGGAAAAGGATAAGAAAACAAGGGCACACCTAGGGCAGAGAAGGCTTGCTTCCTTCTTCGGTTAGCTCCTCAGAATGACTTCCTGTTCCCAGGCCTTTACAAAATTTTTTATTAAAAAACACATTTCCAGGTTCGATTCCCAGTCAGGGCACATGCCTGGGTTGCAGGCCACGGCCCCCAGCAACTGCACATTGATGTTTCTCTCTCTCTTTCTCCCTCCCTTCCCTCTCTAAAACTAAATAAGTAAAATCTTAAAAAAAAAAACCCACACATTTCCCCTGGCTGGTGTGGCTCTCAGTGGATTGCATGCTGGCCTGTGAACCACAAAACACATTTTGCATATCATGATATTCAAAGATCCATCCATGTTGTCATAAATGACAGCATTTCATCTTTCACAGCTGAATCGCATTCCACTGTATATATGTACTACATCTTATATCATTTTATTAACTATTGTCATCCCAATAAATTTAAATTAAAAAAAGATGTATAGCCCCACAATTTAAAGATCATACATCTGGGTACCTCAGGAGAGCCACCAAAATTTCACTGCAGGAGAGGATAAGACTGTTTACAAGGACAACTATGGAAAATTTCAAGGTTAATATCCTTTACACTTTCCAGAAAGATTCTGAACATTCAGAAGATTTATAAACCAAAAACCCTCCCAGCTCTGAATTTGGATAGTATCTACGTGGTCTAATCTACCACTTTAGGATTTCTGTTTTGAAGACAAATTATCATGGACTCTATATCAAAATCTTCAGATTCTTTCTCTCAGATCTATTTACCTTTCTGTTCTAGTTCTAGTGTAAACTTTATTAAGTTAGGTCATTTATTTCAGGGCAGGGATTCAGAAAGAATCCTTGTATACAAATCTCTTCTGTCATGAGAACTAGATGGAGTGGGGAATATCTCCAAGAGAGTTTTAGGACAGGAAATCTTAGTTCATTGTCATAAGCATACTTAGTATTCATTTATTATCTACTCTGTATCAGATAGCTCATGTATTATCATATTTTATTTAATCTTTATCATAACACTGAGATAAATGAAGTACAGAGAATCATATACTGTGCCAAGATCACATATCTGGTAAAAAGGAAGCCAGTCTTTGAACTCAGGCAGTTTGACTCCAAAGGCCAATCTCTTAACTTCCTCAATCTATTACCAAGGTATCTTTGTAGATCCAGAACTGCTTTCTAATAAAAGTCCTGACCCTCTCTTTACAGGATAGCAATCAAGGACGTGACTGTCTTTGATGAGTTTTTCTATTCCTAAGATGCTTTCTGGTAAAAAAAGTTTTGCTGAAGATCTTATGATTGCCTCCCTAATATCCACTCTAACCCTTTCCTACTGAGGAGCGGTCATATGCTTTGGATGTGATTACCTCCTATACATTTCTATAGTTGGGGCATAACCAATCCATGCATCCCACTTCCAATGACACATTTATTGGTTAAGAGATAGACTCAGAATCCATGTTAGCCCATTGAAGGAAGTGAAGGGTTTTGTTTAGAGGCAAGTTAGTTACTTAACTGGTCACTTAACTCCTGCTACCCCATATGAATAAAGAGGTTGATAATCCTGAGAGCCGCATGTAGCCATCTTGCTATCGGGAGATAAGCCAGACTGAAGATAGTCCAGCTGGAGAAAGACAGACCCAAGAAAATTAGAAACGGAGCTGCAGCACTGATGATATAATAGAAAAATGTTTTTCTATAAAACTATTTCTTACTTATTATTCATTTTGCAAAGATAATACAAAAATTGATATAAAAATACATTAAGAGTTTTGGTCAAGGTGGAAATGTACAACTAAAAGAAGGAAACAACCAATTTAAAAACAAAAAATAACCAGAAATGCCAGAAAATCAAACTGTGTGGAAGTCCAACAACCTAGGAGTTAAAGAAACATTCATTCACACTGGTGTGCTGAGGAAAAGAAATATGGCCCAAATGAAAGAACAGGCCAAAACTCCAGAAAAAGAGCTAAATGACAAGGAGATAGCCAACCTATCAGATGCAGAGTTCAAAATGCTGGTAATCAGGGTCCTCTCAGAAATGAGTGAGTATGGCCACAAAATGAAGGAAGATGTTAAGGCTATACAAAGTGAAATAAAGTAAAGTATACAGGAAACCAATAGTGAGAGGAAGGAAACCAGGACTCAGATCAACAATTTGGAACAGGAGGAAGAAATAAATATTCAACTGGAACAGAATGAATAAACAGGAATTTTAAAAAAATGAGGAGAGGCTCAGGAACCTCTGGAACAACTTTTAATGTTCCAAAATCTGAATCATAGGGGTGCCCAAAGGAGAAGAGGAAAATCAAATTGAAAACTTATTTGAAAAAGTAATGAAAGAAAACGTCCCCGATCTGATGAAGGAAATAGACTCATAAGCCCAGGAAGCTCGGAGACTCCCAAACAAGTTGGAACCAAAGAGGGTCACACCAAGACACATCATAATTAAATTACCCAAGATTAAAGATAAGTAGAGAATTTTAAAAGCAGCAAGAGGAGAGAGTTGCTTACAAAGGACTTCTCATAAGACTATCAGCCGATTTCTCAAAAGAAACCTTGCAGGCAAGAAGGTGCATGAAGGAAGTATTCCACATCCAAGATGACTCTATCCAGCAAAGGTATCATTTAGAATGGAAGGGTAGATAAAGTGCTTCCCAGATAAGGGTACCAAGGAGAGGGAGAAAAAGGGACTTCCAAGGGCACCAGGGAGAGGGAGATAAATGGAAGAAAAAAGAATGGGACAACTGTAATAGCATAATCAATAAAATATACTTAAAAATTTACATGAAAATGTTAATACAGTACCATCATATTCCCAATTTTGTGATTACTGGGAAGCACACAACAATTTATGTTTAGCAACAGCAGTTGGTTCTAGTCTAGAATTTCTAGTATACATTTCCTGCCAGCACTTCTATTATATGCTCCTTACTTTTAGTTGTTGTTTTAAAAGGTTAGCATTTTAGTGTATCCAGGCTATCCACAATAAGGGTGACCTTACATCCTACTTTATCTGGAACTACTTATATTGTTGTCTTAATATGGTACGTTCTCTGACTAGTGCTCATCTTCATTCTCAAAGTCCAATTTTAACAATAAATTATAAACTCATGATATTTATAATTCATCTTGTATGTTTTTTAAATATATATTTTATTGATTATGCTATTACAGTTGTCCCAATTTTCCCCCTTGGTCCCCCTCCACCCGATACCTCCATTCCTGCAGCAATACACCCCCAGTTAATGTCTGTGGGTTATACATATAAGTTCTTTGGCTACTCCATTTCCTATACTGTTCTTAACATCCTCCTGTCTATTCTGAACCTATAAATTTGGACTTCTTAAACACTACACCCTTTCCCTCATTCTCCCCTCCCCCTCCCAATAACCCTCCAAATGATCTCCACATCCATGATTCTGTTTCTGTTCTTGTTTGCTGTGTTTTTTAGATTCAGTTGTTTATAGTTTTGAATTTATTGCCATTTTAATGTTCATGGTTTTGATCTTTTTCTTATGTAAGTCCCTTTAACATTTCACATAATAATGGTTTTGTCATGATGAACTCCTTTAGCTTTACCTAGTCTGGGAAGGACTTTGTCTGACCTTTAATTCTAAATGATAGGTTTGGAAGATAGAGAAATCTGAAGTGTAGATCCTAGCTTTTCATCACTTTGAATACTTCTTGCCAGTGCCTTCTAGCCTGCAAAGTTTCTTTTGAGAAATCAACTGATGGTCTTATTGGAACTCCTTTTCAGGTAACTATCTGCTAATCTCTTGCTGCTTTTAAGATTCTCTCTTTATCTTTAACCTTTGGCATTTTAATTATGCCGTGTCTTGGTGTTGTCCTCTTTGAGTCTATCTTGGTTGGGACTCTCCATGCTTCCTGGGCTTGTATGTCTATTTCCTTCACCAGATTAGGGAAGGATTCTTTCATTATTTTCTCAAATAAGTTTTTAATTTCTTGCTCTTTCTCTTCTATTCCAGCATCCCTATGATTCAAATGTTGGTATGTTTGAAGTTGTCCCACAGGCTTCTTGCCTATTCTCATTTTTTTGAATATTTTTTCCTTCTTGCTGTTCTGATTGAATGTTTTTTTCTTTCTTAAGTTCCAAATCATTGATTTGATTCTTGGCTTCATCCACTCCATTGTTGTTTCCATGTAAATTTTACTTCATTTCACTTAGTGTAACATTCATTTATGCTTGGGTCTTTTTTTATGTTGTTAAAGTACCCGATGAGTTTCTTGAGCATCCTTATAACCTGTGTTTTCAACTCTGCATCTGATAGATTATCTCCACTTTGTTTAGTTCTTTTTCTGGAGTTTTGTTCTGTTCTTTCATTTGGACCATATTTTCTTGTCTCCTTGTTTTGACAGCCTCCCTGTGTTTGTTTCTATGGGTCAGGTAGAGCTGCTTTGAAACCCTGTCTTAGTAGCGTAGCCTATTGTCGAAGAGCACACCCGTAAGTAGGATGGGGCAGAGCCTTAGGTAATCGCCAGGGCAAGGCAGCCCATGTGAACCAGGTTGATGGAGTCTCAGATATGGTGTCTTCGTTCTGTGGCTCTGTGTTGGGGAGGGTCAGAAAAGGGATTATGGCTACTGCCTAGTATCTGGGGTTTTGTTCAGGAGGAAGCTATCTCCCAGCACTCATCCTGATGCCAGACACTTCAGTTTTTCCCTGTATGCCACTGGTGCCCCTAAAGCTCATGCCCTGGTGATGGAGACTAGCACGAGTGAGTCTGCTTAAGTCCTAAGTTTGTTTAGGGCCCCATAAAAGGAGATGCCTCAGCATCCCAGTTTCTTCCTTTGCCCAATTACCACTGGCTTTCACAGCCAGAAGGACTTATGTTCATGACAACAGAACCCTGGAGTGGATGGTCTGGTGTGGGGCTGGGATCCCTCACTCCAGAGGTATGCCTCCGAATTTTTATCCACCACATGTACATGTGGGACTGCCTGCTGCACATCTCTGTCCCTCCTACCTGACTGAATGAATGTGATTTCTTCAATTCCTTCATTGCTGGGCTTCCATAGATTTCTATTTTCTGATAATTCTGGGTGATAGTTGTTTTGTATTTTAGTTGTAATTTTTGCTATGGTTGTGTGAGGAGCAAGCTGTATTTACCTATGCCACAATCTTGACTGGAAGTCCTCATCTTGTATCTTTTTTTTTTTTAAGATTTTATTTATTTATTTTTAGAGAGGGAAGGGAGGGAGGGAGGAAGAGAGGGAGAGAGAGAGGGAGGGAGGGGGAGAGAGAGAGGGGGAGAGGGGGAGAGAGAGAGAGAGAGAGAGAGAGAGAGAAACATCAATGTGCCGTTGCTGGGGGACATGGCCTGCAACCTAGGCATGTGCCCTGACTGGGAATCGAACCTGTGACGCCTGGTTCGCAGCCCGCGCTCAATCCACTGAGCTACACCTGCCAGGGCATCTTGTATCTTTTTAACAAGAAGGATATAGCTATAACATACTAATAGATAAGAAAAATCACTTATAAAAATTATTCTTCATGAAATTTATATATGAAGAGTCAAAATGACAGTACTAAATATATTCAAATAGTAGTTTAAATGTGGCAAGAAGAAATGCTTTAGTGTTTTCATTGCATTAAACAAAATTTTATTTGCAGGGACTTCTTTGGGCACAGATCTAGTTCACTCACTTGAATGGCAAAAACCAAAAATTATGTAAAGATATACTGAATAAACGGGCCTTTTTTTCTTCCCTTGCAATAAGACATTCTAAGACATCTTTTAGTATAATATGGGACATTAGGAATCTAGGCAGGTAGCCTCCCCCCAGGAAAGAATGTGCATCACAACCTGCTTTCCAGTATATGATGTCTCAACATAGAGAAGAGCCTTATTTTTTTCTTTCCTCCACAGCCAATGTCCCATTCCCAAAGAGAAAGGCCTGTCTTAGGATTTTGAAGAAAACCCACAATCACTGGAAGAATAAAAAACTTCTGAATAGGAGCTGAGTCCTATGAATAGGACCCAGGAGCTGGGTCTTTGAAAAGACAAAATCAACAGGCCTTTAAGCAGATGCATCAAGAAAAAAAGAGAGGACCCAAATAAAGACAATCAGAAACAAAAGAGGAGAAATTGTAACTGATAACACAGAAATGCAAAGGATTTTAAGAAACTATGAAGAACTACATGCTAAGACACTTGAAAACCTAGGTGAAATGGACAGATTTCTAGAAAAATATAATCTCCCCAGACTCAGTGAAGAAGCAGCAGAAAGCCTGAACACACCATTAACACCCAGTGAAATTGAAACAGTAATCAAAAAGCCTCCGACACACAAAAGCCCTGGAACAAAACAGTTTCACAGGAGAATTTTAAAAAACATTTAAGGAAGAGCTAATCCCCATCCTTTACAGAATTTTCAAAAAAAAATCCAAGAAGAGGGAAGACTCCCAAACTCTTTTTATGAAGCCAGTATCATCCTAATCCCAAAACCAGATCAACATACAACAAAGAAAGAAAACTACAGGCCAATATTACTGATGAACATAGATGCTAAAATCCTCAACAAAATATTGGCAAACTGCATCCAACAATACATTAAAAAGATCATCCACCATGACCAAGTGGGATTAATCCCAGGGATGCAAGGATGGCACAATATTCGAAAATCAATAAATGTAATACATCGCATAAACAAAGTACAAAAACAACCTGATCATATCTATAAATACAGAAAAAGCATTTGATAAGGTATAGCACCCATTTATGATAAGAAGAGTCTGCAAAGTGGAAATAGAGGGAGCATTCCTCAACATAATAAAGGCCATATATGAGAGACCTACAGCCAACATCATACTCAATGGACAAAAACTTAAGAACTCTCCCACTAGGATCAGGGACAAGATAAGGATGACTGCCTTCACCAATCCTATTCAGGAAGTCCTAGCCACAGCATTCAGACAAGAAAAAGAAATAAAAGGCACCCAAACTGGAAAGGAAGAAGGAAAACTATCATTGTTTGCAGATGACATGATAGTGTACATAGAAAATCTATAGACTCCACCAAAAAACCACTTGACCTAATAAATGAATTTGGCAAAACAGCTGGATAAAAAGTGAATACTCAGAAATCAAAGGCATTTTTGTACACCAACAATGAGATATCAGAAACAGAAACCAGGAAAAAAATCCCATTTGATACAGCAACAAGAAAAATAAAGTACCTAAGAATAAACCTAACCAAGGAGGTAAAAGATCTGTACTCAGAAAACTATACAACTCTGAAGAAAGAAATTGAGGAAGACACAAACAAATGGAAACATGTGCCATGCTCATGGATTAGAATAATTAAACATCATCAAAATCACCATACTTCCCAAAGTGATTTATAGATTCAATGCAATCCCCATTAAAGTACCTATGACATATTTCACAGAAAAAGAACAAACATTTCAGAAATTTATATGGAATCACAAACAACCCGAATAGCTGCAGCAATTTTGAGAAAGAAGAACAAAGCAGGAGGGATCACAATACCTGATTTCAAACTGTATTACAAGGCCACTGTAATCAAAACAGCCTGGTACTGGCATAAAAACAGGCACATAGACCAATGAAACAGAACAGAGAGCCCAGAAATTAACCCAAGTCTCTACAGTCAATTAATATTTGACAAAGGGGGAAAATGCATAAAATGGAGTAAAAATAGCCTCTTCAACAAATGGTATTGGGAGATCTGGACAGCTACATGCAAAAAAAAAAAAAAGAAAAGAAACTCAATCACCAACTTACACCATACATAAAAATAAATTTAAGGTGGATAAAAGACTTAAATATTAGCCGTGACACCATAAAAGTCCTGGAGAAAACCATCAGTAGGAAAATCTCAGACATTCCACACAGCAACATTTTCATGGACGTGTTCCCTAAAGCAAGGGACATAAAGGAAAAAATAAAGAAATGGGACCTCATCAAATTAAAAAGCTTTTGCATGGCTAAAGAAAACAGCATTAAAATGAAAAGAGAACCAACTATATGGGAAGACACAGTTGCCAGAGATACCTCGGACAAGGGTTTCATCTCCAATGTATATAAAGAACTCACGTGACTCCACTCCAGGAAGATGAAAAACCCAATTAAAAAGTGGGCAAAAGACCTGAACAAACACTTCCCTGAGGAGGACATACAGAGGGCCCAGAGACATATGAAAAGATGTTCAGCATCACTAGCCATCAGAGAGATACAAATTGAAACCACAATGAGATACCACTTCACACCAGTCAGAATGCCCATCATAAACAAAGCACCAAACAAGGGTTGGAGAGGATGTGGAGAAAACGGGGCCCTAGTGCACTGTTGTGGGAATGCAGACTGGTGCAGCCACTGTGGAAAACAGTATGGAACTTCCTTAGAAAACTGAAAATGGATCTGCCTTTTGACCCAGCAATTCCGCTGCTGGGATTATACCCTAAGAGTCCTGAAACACCAATCCACAAGAACCTATGCACCCCAATGTTCATAGCAGCACAATTTATAATAGCCAAGTGCTGGAAGCAACCTAAGTGCCCATCAGCAAATGAGTGTATCAAAACACTGGTACATTTACACAATGGAATTCTATGCAGCAGAAAGAAAAAGGAGCTTATACCCTTTGCAACAGCATGGATGGAACGGGAAAGCATTATGCTAAGTGAAATAAGCCAGGCGGTGAGGGACAAATACCA